>SNVD02014368.1:0-11374 GCA_013180625.2 Boswellia sacra
AAGCTTGGAAAGAGGAAGAACTACAATCCAAAGAGAATTACATCAAATTTGCTAAGTTTTTCCCTTCCCTTTCATTTTCTGAATGTCTCCATGTTGTATTGTATTTTACCACGTTCTTAAACATGTGTAACTGAATCTGAATTGGTTGAGGGTGATTTCAAAGCCCTTGATGGTTTTTGTGAGTTGATGTGCAAGAAGTTGTTATCCAATTCTCTAATTGAAGTTGCTTGTATTTTCCCATATCTAATGCTTATGATTACTTGCTGATTGTATTTGGTATGGCCAACTGAATATAATCTGGTTGTTGTCTATTGCTATGTAGAATCTTGATCCGTAATGTTCTGAATTCTAATCCTTAGTGCAAAATTGTGATCATGAGATTGCAATTGAGAATCACCTAAAGTTAATATCCGAGCTTGTGTGTTTATTGCTTAGATCAACCTATCTTTCTTATCATAATGCATCCATTAAATTATATTTAGAGAGCTTGTTCTAGGTTGTTTAATGGATAGAGATTAAATAAAGAGCCTGTTTTTTTTAACAACAAAGTAAGGAAAGATTGGGATAACAGAGCTTGTTGTTATATATGGTTGATAATTTCAATGGTGTAATTGGATGACAATTCTACAATTAATTCCCAAATCCATATCTTGTGGTAGAGAAGGATCCCTTAACCGGGTTTCTCTCATTGATTTTCAATCTGTTTAAATTTGCATTGTGTTATTCTTTACTTGCATTAATATTTCATCTAGTTAATCAATCAACAAAACCCCCCTCATTTAGTTTATTGTTGCTTTCGAATAACAAATTCAATTAGATTCAATCCTCGTGGGAACGATATCTTATTTATCACTTTACTACTTATGCGAACTTGTTCTTGTTATGTTTCGTACGCGTCAGTTTTTGGCGCCGTTTCCCGGGATTCGATTTTTCTAATCATTTGTTATCTTTGTTTTCATTGTTGATTCGTATTTTGTTTGTTTTTCTTTCTGATTGTTTGTGTTTAGGCGACATGGCAGCAAACTTCCAACAATTCAGTGTCGGATTTGAGCCACAACTACCATGGAGAGTAAATGAGGTAAGCACTCCGAACATTGAACAACAACTTTTTGAGTTAACTTCTCTTGTGGAAACATGGCTGTAGGACATATGCAGAAATCTTATACATGTGAGGTATATTCTACGATGGAGCATACAATCGACATGTATCCAACTTTACAAGAAGAATATATGGAACAAGCCAATGCCATGGGTGGATTTCCAGGACAAACGAGGCAATGGTATGATCCTTTCTCTAGCAATTACAATTCTGGATGGGAAGATCAACATAATTTCAGTTACTGGAATCATCAACCAATCACTCCAAATGTGATACCAAATCGGCCACAAGTTTCAATCAGCCTAGAGTGCAGCAACCTTTTCAAATGCAACCACCACCAATGCCACATCCAGCACCGCAACCAGCTTCACAAAACTCAAGTATATCTCTCCAGGACATTGTTAATGCGCTTGTCACTAACGTCAATGAATTCAGCAGGAACTTGGCAATTATCCAAAGCTCTAACAAAATCAATGGACAATTGGCCACTCGCATGAGCAAATTCGAGGGCCAATGCTCAGAAGAATTATCTTGTCAAACGATGATCAATCCAAGAGAGAATTCTTGTGCGATAACTTTGCAAAATGAAGAGCAATTAGATGTCCTGCCAAAGAAATCACAAACTAATGAAGGAGATGACACCACTTCCACCATGAACAAGACATCATCTTCTAAGGCTGTCTCTTATACACATCTAGATGTGTATAAGAGACAGCTCCATCATTTCCTAGCAGATTTGCAAAATCAAAGAAGGAGGAACAAGAACAAGAAATCCTGGAAATTTCTCACAAAATCGAGGTTAATATACCACTTCTGGATGCTATTGAGCAAGTACCTCGTTGTACAAAAGTTCTCAAGGAGTTATGCACCAACAAGAGAAAGTTGAAGGGAAATGAGAAAGTAAGTGTGGGGGAAAATGTTTCAGCTGTATTGCAAAGAAAAATTCCTCCAAACTGCAAAGATCCAGGTACGTTCATCATTCCATGCACCATTGGTAATACCAAGTTTGA
Organism: Boswellia sacra; assembly: GCA_013180625.2. Classification (NCBI taxonomy): domain Eukaryota; kingdom Viridiplantae; phylum Streptophyta; class Magnoliopsida; order Sapindales; family Burseraceae; genus Boswellia; species Boswellia sacra. The sequence goes on from SNVD02014368.1 coordinate 2,110, forward strand.
AAGAGCTATATTAGATTTAGGAGCATCTATTAATGTCATGCCATATTCTATTTATGCTTCTTTAAATCTTGGACCTTTTGCGACAACTGGTATTACCATTCAGTTTGCTGATCATTTTAATGCATATCGCAAAAGAGTTGTGGAAGATGTGCTTGTGCAGGTGAATCAATTGGTTTTTCCAGCATACTTCTATGTCCTTAAAATAGAGGATGAGACATCTCCTAATCCAACACCGATTCTTATAGGGAGACCATTATCGAAAACTGCTAGAAATCAGATTTGATGTTCATTATGGCCTTTGACCTAGAGTTTTGATGGCGAGGTGATTCGTTTCAATATTTTTGAGGCATGAGTCTCTAATGACTTACATCTTGTTTTTCATTTGATGTTATTGATTTATTTGCCACAACAATGTTTTAGTTAACTCGCAAGAATGGAGTGGATGTTGCCATTAGTGAACACATAAGGATAGAAAGTTTCACAGAACCAAGAAAGCTGATACAAGTGTCTAAAGAAGTGGAGGAAGCTGTGACAAGCTTGGATGAGACTATAGCTATCACCACAAATAGGTATGATTTTTCGTACATTGAATTGCCTTATATAATGAGAACTTCTTCCTTTCTGTGATGACAAGCAATACTTGGCTTAAATCACTTCAGATCATTTGAATTATGGATTCTTGGGTGAGAATGATACTTTGCGAGTTACAATGGAATGGGCCTTGCTCGAATACAAGAGAATAAACTCGTCTGAATACTTAGAGATCACAAAATAGCTATTGAGTGGACAATTGTTGAAATCCAAGGCCCATCCATATGCATTGACCGTATCTTGTTAGAAGAGGGATCCAAGCCCATTAGAGAAGCACAATAGAAATTGGATCTCCCATGATGGAACCAACGTCGGGCCGAGGACATTAAACCAAGCGCTTATTGGGAGGCAACCCAATGTTTTTGAAAAATAAAAAAAAGAAGAAAAGAAAATAAAATGAGGTAATAATGATCGATTTTTATGTCTCAAGGAGATTCCTTTTGTAGGCCATCAAATTGATCAGGTTTTATCTCTCTTTGCCATCTGTCTTATTTGTTTTTATATTTTTTATATTTGTTTTTTACTTTGGCTTGCTATTGTGTTGTTATCTCTTTTTTGTGTCTTTAGTTTCGTTTCTGCTCTTTTCTTTTCCTTCCTTTTGTTTAATTTGATTATTCCGTGCTTCAAATTCATTTGTGCAACAGCTTGAGGAAACATCCAAACGGGAGTTGAAGCCATTGCCGAAGGTTTGAAACGTGTATATCTTGGAGAAGAACAGACTCAATCGCATTATCGATAATATCTCTCCTTTTCTTCTCTTCAATGGATGCCAATATCTTTCTGTCGAACCTTCGTAAATATTTCCCTTCACTTCCTCAAAATGCTGTGTTTAAAATTTGTAAAGTACGGATGACTAGACTTTGGGCATTGATGCTCCTAAATGTGCCTGCTGATATCCGATGGCTTATCGAAGCCAAGGTGAGATTGTCCGTGAGCCGGACATTAATCTCGCAAAATACATGCCTGGTCTAGGAAAAAGTGATAGGTGGCTATTGTGTAGTACTTTATATCAATTCATCCGTGTTTTCTTTGCTATATTCCTTGGTATTTTTATGTTTTTGTGTGGTTTTGATGTTTGAGGAGTTTTGGAGCAACTTGCACAAAAATGGAGTAAAACCCTTCATTTTCACCTCTGCTAGTCAGTGATCTTCTCGGATTTAATTGTATTGATATACAATGACCCGATGACATGTTATATACCGTTGGAAAGCTCTCGAAGTCTATTTTCTGGAGAAATTTACGGTTTATAAATCCATTCAGTGTACCAAAAGTTCTAATCAAAACATTGTGAGATGTATAGAAATATAATTCCACAAGTCACTGTAGCATGTATAATACGGGGCACTGTAGCAAGTCACTGTAGCAGAGTATTTAAACACAGTTTAGGGTTTTATTTTTCATAACTTGAAGAGGGAAACGTGGGAGGAGGCTGCATTTCTGGATTTCTCTCATCCCTTGGAGTTCTTGAAGGAGAAAAAAGATTTTGAAAGAGGAGGATCTACAATTCCAAGAAGATTCATCTACAAAGAAGATTTTCAAAGAATTTGCTAAGTTCTTTCTTTCCTTTTCATTTCTGGAATTTCTCTGTATTGTATTTGTTATTCTGATTGAATATGTGTAACTAAATTTGAATTGGTTGAGGGTGATTTCAAAGCCCTTGATATGGATTTTGTGAGTTGATTGTGTAAGAAAATGTTATCCAATTCTCTAATTGAAGTTGCTTGTATTTTCCCATATCTAATGCTTATGATTGCTTACTGATTGTATTTAGAATGGCCAACTGAATATAATCTGTTGTTGTCTATTGCTAGATTAGAAATCTTGATCGTAATTGTCATGAATTTCCAATCATTAGTAGCAAAATTGTGATCAGAGATTGTAAATTGAAAATACAACCTAGGTTAAATAATCTGAACTTGTGTGATTATTGCTTAGATCAACCTATCTTTCTCATCGTAATGCTTCCATTGAATTAAACTTAGAGAGCTTGTTCTAGTTTGTTTAATGGATAGAGATTAAATAAAGAGCTTGTTTTATTTAACAACAAAGTAAGGAAAGATTGGGGTAACAGAGCTTGTTGTTATCTACGTTGATAACTTCAATGCTGTAAGTGGACTTCATTCGATGTTAATCACAATTCATATCTTATGGCAAGCAGTGAACTCTTAACACAAGTGTCTCCCCATTGATTTTTTCAAATTCAATTAACTTTCTGTTTTTTGTTATTCTTTGTTTGCATTATTATTTCCCTTTAATTAATCATTCAACAAAACCCCTCATATTTAGTTTATTGTTGCTGGAAATAACAAATTTAATTAGAATCAATCCTCGTGGGAACGATATCTCACTCATCACTTTATTACTTGTGCGACTAGAATACTTGCTAGTTTCGAACGCATCAAAAAGCTACTACGCCAAGAGGCAAAGAGCAAAGAGGTTATAAGTATGTTATAAATGTGCTAGATGGAATTGTAACCTGACTTGTCGTTCATTAGGTTTTGTGTCCAGAAATGGAGAAGATAAAATATCATTTATTAAGAATGGTCTGAGTAATGAGTCGCTGGATAATGTTTTATTAACTCTTGAGTCACATTCTTGTGGACTTGTTCAGCGTGAATTGCTTAATCTATGGACACAAATTCGTGATGAATTGTAGTGTTATAGTCTAGGGAATCTGACTAAAAACGACCCTGTTTGCCAGTTTATAAGAAAACTGGATGGGAAGCAAATCCCCGACTCATAGAAGACGTTTCAGCCGTTACTTGACGTAAAACCAGAGGAAGATGTGAGCCACAATCACAACTACTTGTATATTTTAATGTGTGTTGTTATTGTCGAATTTTTTTTTCTTATTTCGTTTGATCTAATTATCAATGTTGTTTTTGTGTTGTTGTTGTTTGTTGATTTTGTTTGTTTTAATTTCAAGTTTTTCTTTTTGACAACTAGAGACTAACCCATGATTAAGCACCACGTGGAAGACAGTGTTGGAGGTTTGTCAACCTCCGCCGAAGTAGATCTTTACTTTTCATGCTTCACGTGGGAGACAAGTGTGGCGGTTTTTTTTCAAACCCCACCGAAAGTTTATCTCCATTTTTCATGCACACGTGGGCAACAAGTGTGGAGGTTTTGTCAAACCCCACCGAAAGCATATCTATTTTTTCAATCTCGGGGCGATAAATCTGCATCGAGCAACCCCCACCGAAATTATGTCCCCATGTGTCAAATTTGAGAGTTTTACGTGTGTATATATCCATGCTGCATATTTTGAAATGTCATTTCCTAACCTGTCTTGCACTTGAATCGCATAATACCTAACGTGCATCATTGTCTTATCCAGTTTTAGAGCACTTGTCGAAATGGAGAAAAAACCAATTCGGCGATTTTCGAAAATATATTCTGTATTTGTGGATCGCAATTTTTATAAAAGTGGAGAGTTTACAACGGCAGCTCTTATCTTGGTAGGACATTAGCTGCGAGGGGTATTCATTTGATTTATTGAGGGGGTAGTCTTGGGTTAATGGGGTGTGTGTCGACAGCTGCATCCTTAGGAGGAAGCAAAGTTCTCGGCATTATCCCTAAACCATTAGCTGTACTAGATATCGTAGGCAACACAATTGGGGAAGAGTTACAGGTCTCTAGTATGCATGAGCGTATTGCACATAGGGTTATTAAGTCCGATGCATTTATAGCTTTGCCGGGTGGTTATGGTACATTAGAGGAGTAGATTTCAATCACCTCTTGGGCACAGCTAAACATCCATCGAAAACCCATTGGTTTGTTAAATATCAATAATTTTTTTGATGGTTTGTTGTCTTTTCTTGATCAAGCAGTAGAAAAAAACTTCATCTCACAGTCGGCAAGGCAAATCCTGGTTACAGCTTCAATGCAGGGGAGTTAATTGACAAATTACAAGCTTTCGTCTATTCGCCTGATCCAACAATAGCTCGGATAGATTGGTTTGGAGAAGGAAATAAGAGGCGTAAATCGGATTTAACGCTCCATCTGTAATCTCTATCTGCTGGTTTGCTTCATTTTCGTTGCTTTCTCTTTATTGTGTTTATTTGAGTTGATTTTTTTTTTCAGGTTGTTTCTTTCATCCCAAGTAATATTTTCTAATCTTTGCTTTTAGACTGGTGGCTTAAAAAGTTTAAGTTCTCTTGAAACGCATTTTGGATCTCTTCAATCCATAATGGCTGAATAAGGAGGCTAACTTCTACACTTTTTAGACCCATTCTAACTACCGTTGTTGTGTTTGCTAATTTGTTGGACTTTATTATTTTCTGAGTAAGTTTAGTTTTATGTAATTTGGAGTTGTGTGTTTTTGTTTTTACCAGTTTCGCTTCGAAAAAAAAAACATTGTGGAAAAACCTGAGAATGGCAGAATATGGGGTTTTCTTAACTCTTGAAACGCATTCTCTCTCAGTAAATCTGTAGTTTGTTTATTTCATGTTGTTTGAAGTGTCTTGTTTCTTGTTTTTTTCTTTCATAATAAAGGTATATAGGCTGGAAACCTTAAGTCTGCGGGCTACTGTCCTAAGGATTGTTGAAATATACAATCTTGACTCAGGTGTAACAACGCCACGTACCTCTTTGCTTGCATTTTGTGGGTCGATGATAAGATAATGATTGAATTAAGAATAACTCTTGGAAAATAATAAATGCTGCATGGATCTGTGTGCTTGAAATGTTTATTGGTTTTCGCTTTGCTTTTGATTCCTTGCGCACCATTGAGCAGTGAGCTATTATCACTGAGTTATTTGTTTCACTTAGAGAAAGTTTAGTATTTATGTTCTTCAGATTTCATGAATTCTAGACTGTTTGGATGGTCCACTCGAGGCGAAATCCTAGACTTGCACATTGGGGAAATGATTTAGGCCATCTTTGGACCGTTTGAGCCTTAATAGCCAACCTTGACTGAATTGATCCCTAGTTACCCCTTTGAGCCTCTGTAAGCCTTTTTCTTTGTTAACTCACTAAAAGATTTCCTAACCTCAAATGAATTTATTCCAAACAGTTTATCCCTTACCTATGAGCATGTAGATCATTCACAATTAAATTCTGAGCTATGTTCTGGTTTTGGAAAGTTAGAGTAGGTTGGGATGTGTCATAGAGCAATGCAGTGAGTTTCTATTGTGTTTGAAAAAAAGAAGAAAAAAAGAAAAAAAAAGAAAAAAAAGCCAATCTGTACTTATCGTCCACTTACTAACACATTGAGGACAATGTGTTGTTTAAGTGTGGGGGAGGGGAAGTGTAATAAAAAAAAAAGAAAAAAAGAAAAAAAACGAAAAAAAAGAGCAAAAGAAGAAGAATAAGAGATCTATACCCTTAAGTGTTCTTAAAAAGAATGAAACAACAAAGTGTGGGGGTGTAGTTTTCTTTTGTTTTCTGCAAAAAAAAAAAACAAAAGATTGAGTGTTCTAAATAAGTTTGGGGGAGTAACCTGGTGAATTGAAATGAAGTTGTGTTATAGGGTTGAGCTCTACAATATATGAGCTTGAATGATTTCATGTGTTTGTGGGTGATTTGAGCCTAATTATTATCCTTTATCATACCTTCACCCAAGCCAAACGTTACAAGCTTAATAAAGTCCTATTTGATCCTTGGTGTTGTGCATGTCTACATTAGTGGAGAGTGACTTGAAAAGCAGGCCTATGGAGTTTGTTTATACACACATCTTTAATATTAAATATGATTCATTTTTATGCATAAACTCATCCGGGTTACAAGTGATCAGGTAAGAATGACTCTACACACACACACTTGAGGAATTGAAGTGAAGCGAAACTAATCTTTGATATGAAATTCTTGATCAAGTACATTATTTTGAAGTTTTCCTTGGGTTATAATTAAGTACAATCTTTGAGGCCTATTTGCAAGATGAAGCATTTGTGTGTTTTAATTTTTTTGTTGATTCTGTTTCGGTTTAGTTTTTTTCATATTGTCGTAGTTGCTCGAGGACTAGCAAAGTCTAAGTGTGGGGGAATTTGATAAGTGTCTATTTATATATCATTTTCATATCAATTCGTCCATGTTTCTTTGCTATATTTCTTGGTATTTTTATGTTTTTTGTGTGGTTTTGATGTTTGTAGGAGTTTTGGAGCAACTTGCACAAAAAATGAGTAAAACCCTTCATTTTCACCTCTGCTAGTCAGTGATCTTCTCGGATTTAATTGTATTGATATACAATGAACCCAATGACATATTATATACCGTTGGAAAGCTCTCGAAGTCTATTTTCTGGAGAAATTTACAGTTTATAAATCCATTCAGTGTACCAAAAGTTGTAATCAAAACAGTGTGAGAAGTATAGAAATGTAATTCCACAAATCACTGTAGCATGTATAATACGGGACACTGTAGCAGGGTACTGTAGCAGAGTATTTAAACTCATTTTAGGGTTTTATTTTCATAACTTGAAGAGGGGAGAACGTGGATGAGGCTGCATCTTTGGATTTCTCTCATCTCTTGGAGTTCTTGAAGGAGATTGAAGGCTTGGAAAGAGGAAGAACTACAAATCCTAAGAGATTTCATCAGATTTGCTAAGTTTTTCATTTCCCTTTCATTTTCTAGAATTGCTATGTATTGTATTGTATTTGTATTCTGTCTGAATATGTGTAACTAAATCTGAATTGGTTGAGGGTGATTTCAAAGCCCTTGACATGGTTTTTTTGAATTGATTGTGTAAGGAATTGTTATCCAATTCTCTAATTGAAGTTGCTTGTATTTTCCCATGTTTAATGCTTAGGATTGCTTGCTGGAGTGTATTTGGGTGGCCAACTGAATATAATCTGGATATTGTCTATTGCTAGACTAGAAATCTTGATCCGTACTTGTCTTGAATTTCTAATCATTAGTAGCAAAATTGTGATCAGAGATTGCAATTGGAGAATACAACCTAAGTTAAATAATCCGAGCTTGTGTGTTTATTGCTTAGATCAACCTATCTTTCTTCTCGTAATGCATCCAGTGAATTAAATTTAGAGAGCTTGTTCTAGGTTGTTTAATGGATAGAGATTAAATAAGAGCCTATTTTATTTAACAACAAAGTAAGGAAAGATTGGGATAACAGAGCTTGTTGTTATCTACGGTTGATAATTTCAATGGTGTAATTGGATGGCAATTCTACAATTAATTCGCAAATCCATATCTTGTGGTAGAGAAGGATCCCTTAACCAGGTTTCTCTCATTGATTTTTCAATCTGTTTAAATTTGCATTGCGTTATTCTTTACTTGCATTAATATTTCATCTAGTTAATCAATCAACAAAACCCCCCTCATTTAGTTTATTGTTACTTTCGAATAACAAATTTAATTAGAATCAATCATCGTGGGAACGATATCTTACTCATCACTTTATTACTTGTGCGATTAGTATACTTGCTAGTTTCAAACGCATCATATATGTGTTAATTTCTCTTGTGTTATTATCATCTATTGTTTATGAACTTGTTCTTTACTAATATTCATTGATATTATCTTGCCATCTCTTTGAATCAATCATATCATATTTGCTTACCTTATAATTTGTAACGCTAAAATTCCCTTCCTCGTGGATCGACCTCGGTCTTACTGAGATTATTACTTCGACACTCCTATACTTGGGAGACAATCCTTTTTCGGATGTGTCAAGTTTTTGGTGCCGTTGCCGTGGAAGGTAAAAATTGGCGTGCAAAATTGTAAGTATTCTCTTTTCTCATCTTAGATCTAAATTTTTTATTTTTTTGTGTGTTCATCTTTTCCTCTCCTTTCTTCTCTCTTTCTTGCATGAAAATTTGGTCACGAACATCTATTGGTAGACTTGTTAGAAAAACATCATCTTCCTTAGAAAACATGGCCGACAATCATGAGGAAATATTCGCGGATGAAGGGGACAACCGTTCGCAACAAAATGATCAAAACCAACGAAGAACCCTCAAAGACTACATGAATCCGGTAAGGACTAGTGCACCATCTTGTGTGGTTTCTCCTCCAGATTCAATCCATTTCAATTTCAAACCAAGTTTTGTTCGACTTCTACCCACTTTTCATGGACTTGACATGGAGAACCCATATTCCCACTTGAAACTCTTTGAAGAGGTATGTAGCTCCTACACTGACCCAAATTGTAGCATAAACACCATTAGATTAAAGCTTTTTCCTTTTTCTTTAAAAGATAAAGCTAGAACATGGCTAAAAATTTGAGGTCGAATTCCATCAATTCATAGGATGAGATGAAACAACAATTTTTTAAAAAATTTTTTCCTACCCATAGAACAAATTCTCTTAAAAGACAAATTTCTGATTTCTCTCAAAAACAAGGAGAAACCCTTTACCAATGTTGGGATAGGTATAAGGAACTACTTAATACCTGTCCTCACCATGGGTTTGAAACTTGGAGAATAGTTGCACACTTCTATGAAGGTTTAACACCTCAAGATAGGCAACTAGTGGAATTAATGTGTAATGGAGAATTTAAAGAAAAAGACCCTGAGGAAGCACTTGACTTCCTAGATTCCTTAACAGAAAAGGCACAAAATTGGGACACTGCTGGCACCTATGAGGTACCAAGCAAGGCCCAAACCTCGACATCCAATAGAGGTATTTACAACCTTAGGGAAGACCATGACCTTCAAGCCAAATATGCATCCCTAACTAGAAAAGTCGAGGCTTTATAAATGAAAAAGAGTGGTCAATT
>SNVD02014373.1:0-114669 GCA_013180625.2 Boswellia sacra
CCAAAACCACAGCCGCAACTAATACTCCATGGATAACATTCCAATAATTTTCAAACTTTTCTATAATTCCATTAACCATTTCCTGAATCTTTTTAGAAGAAGACATAAGCCAAGAGCTTAAAGATAATCTTAACTCACCAATTTTTGGAAAAAACTTGTTTGCTGTGGGATAATTTGTTCTAGAAAATATTTCAGTCAACCTATAGAACTTTTTCAAATGATCACACACAAGTTTTGCTACTGACCACTCCTTTTCCTTAGGCAAATGTATAAATTGACTATCACGGTTCTTCAAATGAACAAACACATCTTTATAGGCTAAAGCTGTACTCAACATCTTATAAGTAGTGTTCCACCTAGTTTTACAATCAAGAGACAACGTTTTATTAAATGTCACTTTTAAGTGACGTGCAATCTCCTTAAACTTTTTAATTCTCTTAGGTGTAGATGTCCAAAAAGCAACACTATCCCTAACCTTCCCAATGTCATTTCCAACCATCTTTAATTATTAGGTTCAATATATGAGCACAACACCGCATGTGAAAAAGTTTCCCACCCAACATCAAATGCCTATCATCCAATTTATCAAGTACTTGTTTTATCATAGCATCATTGGTAGAACAATTATCTACAGTTAAAGTAGATAATTTCCTTTCCAAATTCCAATCATACAAGCAATTAACCAATACCTTTCTAAGACATTCTGTCGTATATGGGGCTGGCACATATACGAACCTAACAATTATAAACAAAAGCTATGAGAAACTATATTTAATGCAAATAAATGATAGGTGTCTATTTATGTATTACTTTTATATCAATTCGTCCATGTTTCTTTGCTATATTCCATGGTATTTTTATGTTTTTTGTGTGTTTTGATGTTTGTAGGAGTTTTGGAGCAACTTGCACAAAAATGGAGTAAAACCCTTCATTGTCACCTCTGCTAGTCAGTGATCTTCTCGGATTTAATTGTATTGATATACAATGAACCCGATGACATGTTATATACCGTTGGAAAGCTCTCGAAGTCTATGTTCTGGAGAAATTTACGGTTTATAAATCCATTCAGTGTACCAAAAGTTGTAATCAAAACAGTGTGAGATGTATAGAAATATAATTCCATAAGCACTGTAGCATGTATAATACGGGGCACTGTAGCAAGTCACTGTAGCAAAGTATTTAAACACATTTTAGGGTTTTATTTTCATAACTTGAAGAGGGGAGAACGTGGAGGAGGCTATATCCTTGGATTTCTCTCATCTCTTGGAGTTCTTGAAGGAGATTGAAGGCTTGGAAAGAGGAAGAGCAACAAAACCTAAGAGATTTCATCAAATTTGCTAAGTTTTCCCTTTCCCTTTCATTTTCTGGAATGTCTCCATATTGTATTGTATTTGTATTCTATCTGAATATGTGTAACTAAATCTGAATTGGTTGAGGGTGATTTCAAAGCCCTTGATATGGTTTTTATGAATTGATTGTGCAAGGAATTGTTATCCCATTCTCTAATTGAAGTTGCTTGTATTTTCCCATGTTTAATGCTTATGATTGCTTGCTGGATTGTATTTGGGTGGCCAACTGAATATAATCTGGATATTGTCTATTGCTAGACTAGAAATCTGATCCGTTACTTGTCCTTGAATTTCCTATCTTGTATCAAATTGGATCAAGATTGCTTGGGAGATACAACCTAGGTTATAATCCGAACTTGTGTGGTTAGTGCTTAATCAACCTATCTTTCTAATCGTAATGCTTCTATTGAATTAAACTTAGAGAGCTTGTTCTAGGTTGTTTAATGGATAGAGATTAAATAAAGAGCTTGTTTTATTTAACAACAAAGTAGGAAAGATTGGGATAACAGAGCTTGTTGTTATCTACGGTTGATAACTTCAATGCTGTAATTGGATGACAATTCTACGATTAATTCGCAAATCCATATCTTGTGGTAGATAAGGATCCCTTAACCAGCTTTCTCTCATTGATTTTTCATTCGAATTAACTTTCTGTTTTGTTATTCTTCGTTTGCATTATTATTTCACTTAGTTAATCAATCAACAAAACCCCCATTTACTCTGTTTTTGCTTTCGAATAACAAATTTAATTAGAATCAATCCTCGTGGGAACGATATCTTACTCATCCCTTTATTACTTGTGCGACTAGTATACTTGCTAGTTTCGAACGCATCAAGTTTTTGGCGCCGTTGCCGGGGATTGATTTTCTAATCGATTTGTTATTTTGTTTCATTGTTGATTCATATTTTCTTTGTTTTTCTTTTCTGATTGTTTGTGTTTAGATAACATGGCAGTAAACTTCTATCAATTCAGTAGCGGATTTGAGCCACAAGTACCGTGGAGAGTAAATGAGGTAAGCACTCTGAACATTGAACAACAACTTTCTGAGCTAACCTCTCTTGTGGAAAACATGGCTGTAGGAGATATGCAAAATCTTATGAATGTGGGATATATTCTACGATGAAGCATCCAATCGACATGTATCCAACTTTACAAGAAGAATATATGGAACAAGCCAATGCCATGGGTGGATTTCCAGGACAAACGAGGCAATGGTATGATCCTGTCTCTAGCACTTACAATGCTGGATGGGAAGATCAACATAATTTCAGTTACTGGAATCATCAACCAATCACTCCAAATGTGATACCAATCGGCCACAAAGTTTCAATCAACCTAGAGTGCAGCAACCATTTCAAATGCAACCACCACCAATGCCACATCCAGCACCGCAACCAGCTTCACAAAACTCAGGTATGTCTCTCGAAGATATTGTTAATGCACTTTCCACTAACACAATGCAATTCCAGCAGGAAACTGGGGCAAGTATCCAAAACCTGGCAAATCAAATGGGACAATTGGCCACTAGCATGAGCAAATTCGAGGGCCACGGCTCAGAAGAATTATCTTGTCAAACGATGATCAATCCAAGAGAGAATTCTTGTGCGATAACTTTGCAAAATGAAGAGCAATTAGATGTCCTGCCAAAGAGATCACAAACTGATGAAGGAGATGACACCACTTCCACCATGAACAAAACACTGACTTCTCAGGTAAATCCTATAACTCCCATTCCTTCATATGTTTCTCCTCCACTTTTTCCTAATAGATTTGCACAATCGAAGGAGAAACAAGAACAAGAAATCCTGGAAACTTCTCACAAAATCGAGGTAAATATACCACTTCTGGATGCTATCGAGCAAGTACCTCATTATACAAAATGTCTCAAGGAGTTATTCACCAGCAATAGAAAGTTAAAAAGAAATGAGAAAGTAAGTGTGGGGGAAGATGTTTCAGCTGTATTGCAAAGGAAAATTCCTCCAATGTGCAAAGATCCAGGTACGTTCACCATGCCATGCACCATTGGTAAAACCAAGTTTGAAAGAGTTATGTTAGATTTATAAGCATCTATTAACATCATGCCATATTCTATTTATGCTTCTTTAAATCTTGGACCTTTTGCGAAAATTGGTATTACCATTCAAATTGCTGATCGTTTTAAGGCATATACCAAAAGAGTTGTGGAAGATGTGCTTGTGCAGGTGAATCAATTGTTTTTCCCAGTAGACTTTTATGTTCTTGAAATAGAGGATGAGACATCTCCTAATCCAACACCGATTCTTATAGGGAGTCCATTCTCGAAAACCGTTAGAACCAAGATTGATGTTCATGATGGCACTTTGACGCATAGATTTTTGTGCAAGGTGAGATGTTTTAATGTTTTTGAGGAAAATGAGGTACTCTAGTGACTTACATTCTGTTTTTGCAGTTGACGTTGTTGATTCTTTGCCACAACAATATTTTGAGTTAACTCGCAAGAATGGAGTGGATGTTGCTATTAGTGAACACATAAGGACAGAAAGTTTCAAAGAACCAAAAAAGCTGATACAAGTGACTAAAGAAATGGAGGAAGCTATGGCATGCTTAGATGAGACTATAGCTATAATCACAAACAGGTATGATGTTTCGTACATTGAATTGCCTTTATCTAATGAGAAAATTCTTCATTCTGTGAGGAAGTTCACATAACCGAGTAGAACTTAGTCACTTCCAATCCTTTTGAATCAGGGTTCTTGGTGAGAATGGTACTTTGCCAATATGATAGGAAATGGGCCTTGCAACCACTAAAAAAGAGAAACGCGTCCGAGTACTTGAGAATCACAAAATGCTATTGGGGGTGGATAATTGCTAACATCCAAGGCCCAGCCATATGTATGCACCAATTCTTGTTGGAAAAAGGATCCAAGCCACTAGAGAAGCATAGCAGAGATTGGACCCTGCCATGATGGAACCAACGTCGGGCTGAGGACGTTAAACCAAGCGCTTATTGGGAGGCAACCCAATGTTTTTACAAAATAAATAAAAAAAAGAAAAGAAAAATAAAATAAGGTAATAATGATCGATTTTTGTGTCTTGAGGAGATTCCTTTCGTAGGCCATCAAATTGATAAGGTTTTATCTCTCTTTGCCATCTGTCTCATTTGTTTTTATATTTTTTACTTGTTTTTGACTTTTGTTTGCTATTGTGTTGTTATCTCTTTTATGTGACTTTAGTTTTGTTTTTGCTCTTTTCTTTTCCTTTCTTTTGTTTAATTTGATTACTCTGTGCTTTGAGCTCATTTGTGCAGCAGCTTGTGAAAACATTCAAACGGGAGTTGAAGCCATTGTTCGAAGGTTTGAAACGTGCATATCTGGGAGAAAAACAAACTCAATCGCATTATCGGTAATATCTCTCCTTTTCTTCTCTTCAATGGATGCTGATATCTTTCTATCGAACCTTCGTAAATATTTCCCTTCACTTCCTCAAAATGCTGTGTTTAAAATTTATAAAGTACGGATAACTAGACTTTGGGTGTTGATGCTCTAAAATGTGCCTGCGGATATCCGATGGCTTATCGAAGCCAAGGTGAGATTGTCCGGTGAGCCGGACATTAATCTCGCAAAATACATGCCTGGTCTAGGAAAGAGCTACTACGCCAAGAGGCGAAGAGCGAAAAGGTTACAAGTATGTTATAAATGTGCTAGATGGAATTGTAACCAGACTTGTCGTTCATTAGGTTTTGCGTCCAGGAATAGAGAAGATAAACTTTCATTTATTAAGAATGGTTTGAGTAATGAGTCGCTGGATAATGTTTTGTTAACTCTCGAGTCACATTCTTGTGGACTTGTTCAGCGTGAATTGCTTAATCTATGGACACAATTTCGTGATGAATTGCAGTGTTATAGTCTAGGGAATCTGACTAAAAACGACCCTGTTTGCCAGTTTATAAGAAAACTGGATGGGAAGCAAATCCCCGACTCATAGAAGGCGTTTCAGCCGTTACTGGACGTAAAACCAGAGGAAGATGTGAGCCACAATCACAACTACTTGTATATTTGAATGTGTGTTGTTGTTGTAGAATTTTTTTTCTTGTTTCGTTTGATCTGATTATCAATGTTGTTTTTGTGTTGTTGTTGTTTGTTGATTTTGTTTGTTTTAATTTCAAGTTTTCTTTTTGACAAACCATATGACTACCCTATGGCATAAGTACACGTGGGAGACAAGTGTGGAGGTTTTGTCAACCTCCACCGAAAGTGTATCTCCATTTTCCATGCTTCACGTGGGAGACAAGTGTGTAGGTTTTGTCAAACCTCGCCGAAAGCATATCTCATTTTTTCAAATCTTGGGGCGATAAATCTGCATCGAGCAACCCCCACCGAAAGTATGTCCCCATGTGTCAAAATTTGAGAGTTTTATGGGTGTATATATACATTCTGCATATTTTCATATGTCATTCCATAACCTGTCTTGCAATTGAAAAGCATAATATCTAACGTGTCTTACACAAGATTAGAGCACTTGTAGAAATGGAGAAAACACCAATTCGGCGATTCCGCAATATATGCGTATTTTGCGGATCGCAATTTGGTAAAGATGGAGAGTTTACCACAGCAGCTCTTGATCTTGGTAGGACATTAGCTGCGAGGGGTATTAATTTGATTTATGGAGGGGGTAGTCTTGGGTTAATGGGGTGTGTGTCAACAGCTGCATCCCTAGGAGGGAGCAAAGTTCTCGGCATTATCCCTAAACCATTAGCTGTACGAGATATCGTAGGCAACACAATCGGGGAAGAGTTACAGGTCTCTAGTATGCATGAGCGTATTGCACATATGGTTGTTAAGTCCGATGCATTTATAGCTTTGCCGGGTGGTTATGGTACATTAGAGGAGATATTTCAAATCACCTCTTGGGCACAGCTAAACATCCATCGGAAACCCATTGGTTTGTTAAATGTTAATAATTTTTTTGATGGTTTGTTGTCCTTTCTTGATCAAGCTGTAGAAAAAAATTTCATCTCACCGTCAGCAAGGCAAATGCTGGTTACAGCTTCAACTGCAGGAGAGTTAATTGACAAACTACAAGAATTCGTCTATTCACCTGATCCAACAATGGCTCGGATAAATTGGTTTGGAGAAGGCAACAAAAGGCGTCAACTGGATTTAACCCTCCATCTGTAATCTCTATTTGCTGGTTTGCTTCGTTTTTGTTTGCTTTCTTTTTAGTGTGTTTATTTGAGATTTTTCATGTCGTTTCTTTTGAGCTTTTTCAGGTTATTTCTTTCGTCCCAGGTAATATTTTCTAATCTCGGTTTTTAGAGTGGTGGCTTAAAAAGTTCAAGTTCTCTTGAAACTCATTCTGGATCTCTTCAATCCATAATGGCTGAATAAGGAGGCTAACTTCTAAACTTTGTAGACCCATTCTAACTAACTTGTTTTTGTTTGCTGACTTGTTGAACTTTGTTATTTTATGAGTGAGTTTAGTTTTGCGTAATTTAGAGTTGTTATGTGTTTTTATCTTTATCAGTTTTGATTAAAAAAAAAACAATTGTGGAAAAACCTGAGAATGGCAGAATATGGGGTTTCTTTAACCCTTGAAACGCATTCTCTCTAAATAAATCTGTAGTTTGTTTATTTCATGTTATTTGAAGTGTCTTGTTTCTTGTTTTGTTCTTTCATAATAAAGGTATATAGGCTGGAAACCTTAAGTCTGCGGGCTACTGGTCCTAAGGATTGTTGAAATATACAATCTTGACTCAGGTGTAACAACGCCACGTACCTCTTTTCTTGCATTTTGTGGGTCGATGATAAGATAATGATTGAATTAAGAATAACTCTTGGAAAATGATAAATGATGCATGGATCTGTGTGCTTGAAATGTTTATTGGTTTTCGCTTTGCTTTTGATTCCTTGCGCAACATTGAGCACTGAGCTATTATCACTGAGTTATTTGTTCACTTAGAGAAAGTTTATGTAATTTAAATGTTTCTTCAGATTTCAATGAATTCTAGAACTTGTTTGATGGTCACTCGAGGCGAAATCCTAGACTGTGCAACATTAGGGAAATGATTTAGGCCATCTTTGGACCGTTTGAGCCTTAAGAGCCAACCTTGACTAAAATTGATCCCTAGTTACCCCTTTGAGCCTCTGTAAACCTTTTTCTTTGTTAACTCACTAAAAGATTTCCTAACCTTAATTGAATTTGTTCCAAACAGTTTATCCCTTACCTATGAGCATGTAAATCATTCGCAATTACATTTTGAGCTATGTTCTGGTTTTGGGAAGTTAGAGGAGGTTGGATTATGCCATGAGCAATGCAAGTGAGTTTTATTATGTTTGTAAAAAAAAAAAAAGAGAAAAAAAATCTGTACTTATCTTCCACGTACTTAAACATTGAGGACAATGTATTGTTTAAGTGTGGGGGAGTGGAATTGCAGTAAAAAAAAAAGAAAAAAAAGAAAAAAAAGAGTTCTATACCCTTGGGCGTTCTTAAAAAGAATGAAACAACAAGGTGTGGGGGTGTAGTTTCTTTTGCTTTCTACAAAAAAAAAAAAAAGAAAGAAAAAAAGAAAAAAAGAAAAAAAAACAAGATTGAGTGTTCTGAATAAGTTTGGGGGAGTAATAGAATGAAATTTGTTATGGGGGTGAGCTCTACATAATATTGAATGATTTTATGTGTTTGTGGGTGATTTGAGCCAAATTATTATCCTTTATCATACCTTCACCTAAGCCAAACGTTACAAGCTTAATAAAGTCCTACTTGATCCTTGGTGTTGTGCATGTCTACATTAGTGGAGAGTGACTTGAAAAGCAGCCTATGGAGTTCATTTATACACACATCTTCAATATTAAATATGATTCATTTTTATGCATAAACTCATCCGGGTTACAAGTGATTAGGTGAGAATGGCTCTACACACACACACTTGAGGAATTGAAGTGAAGCGAAACTAATTTTTGAGATAAAATTTTTGATCAAGTGCATTATTTTGAAGTATTCCTTGGGTTATAATTAAGTACAATCTTTGAGGCCTATTTGCAAGTTGAAGCATTGGTGTGTTTTAATTTTTTTCAGATTCTGTTTCGGTTTAGTTTTGTTTCGTATCATTTCAGTAGCTCGAGGACTAGCAAAGTCTAAGTGTGGGGGAATTTGATAGGTGTCTATTTATGTATTACTTTTATATCAATTCGTCCATGTTTCTTTGCTATATTCCTTGGTCTTTTTATGTTTTTGTGTGGTTTTGATGTTTGTAGGAGTTTTGGAGCAACTTGCACAAAAATGGAGTAAAACCCTTCATTTTCACCTCTGCTAGTCAACCATCTTCTCGGATTTTATTGTATTGATATACAATGAACCCGATGACATATCATATACCGTTGAAAAGCTCTCGAAGTCTACTTTTTGGAGAAATTTACGTTTTATGAATCTATTCAGTGTACCGAAAGTTGTAATCAAAACAGTGTGAGAAGTGTAGAAATGTAATTCCACACATCACTGTAGCATGTATAATAAGGGACACTGTAGCACGTTACTGTAGCAGAGTATTTAAACACATTTTAGGGTTTTATTTTCATAACTTGAAGAGGGGAGAACGTGGAGGAGGCTGCATCTTTGGATTTCTCTCATCTCTTGGAATTCTTGAAGGAGATTGAAGGCTTGGAAAGAGGAAGAACTACAATCTTGAGAGATTTTCATCAAATTTGCTAAGTTTTCCCTTTCCCTTTCATTTTCTGGAATGTCTCCATATTGTATTGTATTTTTATTCTATCTGAATATGTGTAACTAAATCTGAATTGGTTGAGGGTGATTTCAAAGCCCTTGATATGGTTTTTTATGAATTGATTGTGCAAGGAATTGTTATCCAATTCTCTAATTGAAGTTGCTTATATTTTCCCATGTTTAATGCTTATGATTGCTTGCTGGATTGTATTTGGGTGGCCAATTGAGTAAAATCTGTTTGTTATCTATTGCTAGACTAGAAATCTTGATCCGTAATTGTCTTGAATTTCTAATCATTAGTAGCAAAATTGTGATCATAGATTGCAATTGGAGAATATAACCTAAGTTAAATAATCCGAGCTTGTGTGTTTATTGCTTAGATCAACCTATCTTTCTTATCATAATGCATCCATTGAATTAAACTCAGAGAGCTTGTTCTAGGTTGTTTAATGGATAGAGATTAAATAAAGAGCTTGTTTTATTTAACAACAATGTAAGGAAAGATTGGGGTAATAGAGCTTGTTATTATCTACGGTTGATAACTTCAATGCTGTAATTAGATGACAATTCTACAATTAATTCGCAAATCCATATCTTGTGGTAGAGAATGATCCTTTAACCAGGTTACTCTCATTGATTTTTACTCAAATTAACTTAGCATTGTGTTATTCTTTACTTGCATTAATATTTCATTTAGTTAATCCATCAACAAAACCCCCCCATTTATTCTGTTTTCGCTTTCGAATAACAAATTGAATTAGAACCAATCCTCGTGGGAACGATATCTTACTCATCACTTTATTACTTGTGCGACTAGTATACTTGCTAGTTTCGAACGCATCAATAAATTAATAAGACAAGATGAGACTGCAACTTTGAACATACCTCAAAATCTGATTGTGGAGTTTCCATGAATTGTCAATGAAATGGGCTGTTATAATCATATATCCTTTCTTTTGGTTGCTAGAAGTCCACATGCCAGTTGTTATAGCTATCCTTCCTTGTATGTTTTCTAATAATTCCGTTGTCTTCTCTTTCTCACTTTCAAACAACTTGAATATTTCATTGTTTAATGTGTTTCTACTCATGGTACCAAACAAAGGTCGGGCATAATTCATTTTTTCCCTAAAGCCTTCACACTCAACAAATCGCAATCAAAGTTCATGCAAACAACAATTTTCGCAACTAGAGCCCTACAAACATCTTTATCAAAAGCATATTTATCATGACATACAAAGTTTGTAAGAGTCCCATCACTTTGTTTTTGGAATTTCAAAATGTTTTGTCCCATGGTTAGTTAATTAGCTCGGTGACATCTCTTCAAATGCTTACTTAAATGGGAGGTGTTGTTTGAAACCCTAGCAACTAATTTTTTCCTACAATAGTTACAACGTGCTTTTGGTACTCCATCAATAACTAACTTTGTAAAATGTTGACAAACATGTGATGTGGTCCTAGACTTTTTACTATGTTAAGACAATTTATCATCAACTTGTTCTAGCCCTTTCTTACTAGTGGAAATAACAACATCTTCAGAATCTTTATTAATGTTTAAATCACCACTAGGATTTAGGGTATTTGACATCCCCACTTCTTGTTATGATCCTGAAGACATTGTTTTCCTAAAAAAAAAAAAAGCAAAATTAAAATATAGTTAAGGAAGAAAAATAATAGGTTTAAAAAAAATAAATATTAAACTATACATATAATATCATTTTTGTGTGTAGGCAATAAACAAACAAATAAACATATAATATACAATCATATAAAATCCCCTCGCAGAAAAATAAAAAGAAAACAAAAATAAGTTCCAATATATCATATAGAGATGAAGAAATTAACTTATAGTAATTGGATTGATAATCACAGCATAAACATACTTCTTAATTAAGAATGGAATGGAAAATAATAATCATAGGATTACCGTATTGTATTTAATTCCCACAAAAGATTATTACATAAACATCTAATTTATTTATATAAGTAGAGAACAACTCTTTGTTGGGTTAGGCATATTTTGTGTATTTTCTATTTTTGATGAATAATATTTATGTAAGTCACAAGGAAACATATGGATACTTGAAAATCATATAATGTCCATTTTAAACTGTGTAGTTTTCTTATAAAAAAATTGTTAAATTTTCAGTTATTGAATAGAATTTTCCAAGATTACTATACAATTTTTTAGATCTTAGCATGAATTCTTAAAATAGATATAATATATAGCTTTTGAGATGTTAATAGATATTAAATAAACTAGCAAATTAAGCATTCAATTTTTCTTTAATAATATGTTATAGTGTTAAAAGAATAAAATTTTATTTATTTTGTTGTTGGTCACATTTTAGAAATCTAATACAACTAAAAAGTAGATAGATGAAAGGCTATTATCGATTTGAAATGAAAAACTTTATTGAGTAAACTTAATAAAAGCATTTCATGCAATTAGTTGGATTGCATTGAAATTCAATACTAGAATCCATGACACCAAATTCTAGAACTGACGTTTGATTGATTGGATTAGAGTGTATTTTTATTTTGTAAGAAAAATAATTGAAATTAATAAAGGATAAGGTCATTTATGTTTTTTTAAAAGTACATATTATAAGTTAATTTTGAAGTAATAAACAATAAATAGCATTTACAAACTATAAATTAACATAAGTTCTTTATAAGGCAATGCCATTTTTTTCCAATAAAGATATATCATTTCAAGTTTTGAAAATGGGTATACTGAGAGAATAATGGTAAAGAGTATCATTCTAGACACAAATAACTTATGATTAATTTTTTTAATTAAAATTTTGATTTTTGGAGTAATATGTAATTTAGGAATGATATTGCGCAATTTAATTATATATTTATTTAGAGAAGTTATAACTATTTATAAATAAGAATATTTTGTTTTTAAAGGCTAAATTCATATGTTACCCCTAAATGTGATAACAATACCTTTGTAAGTGAAGTATATCAGTAACCAAAAATGAAGCAATTTAAAATCATTCCTCATCAATCGCACTCAACTCGAAATTTAGGCATCTAAAAGTCAAGGTAGGTATCGAAAAATATTATCCCATTCGATATTCAAAGTGAATATTAAGTTTGTTTCTCTCTATATATTGATTTATTCTTCCAAGCAAATTAAGCAAACACCCTACTTCCGAGTTTCGACTCAAACATGTCAACAACATCATCAAAACCAAATCTCACAATGGTCAGTACTCCCTGTTTCATATGCAATTAATACTTCAAACATTTTTTGGCCAAATTATTACAAAACTCTTTTGTTAATTTTAATCTTTTAATGCATAGTCTTCTGAAAGGTGGGAAGATTAGTAAATCAATTGCAAAAAGTAGAGACAGACGGTTGAGCATTTTTAAGGACAAACAAATTGCACATAATTTTGAAAATGCCTATATCTACGTTGATAGCATAGCACAACACAAAAAAAATCAAAGAGTTGCAAAATTGTAGACAAAACATGTTGTTACAAGCACAAAGAAAAGAGTTAGTTATCACTTTATTAGACAAGGATATAACCTTAAGAGTGGGACATAATTCAATTATAGAATACATGCCAAACTTCAAACATTTTTGATGCAATCATAGTTAAATTATATATAAAAAAATTCCAGTTCAAACTTCAAACATGCTCGTGCAATAAGAACTGACCCAAGAGAGAAAGAGAGTGTGATACGAAAGTGAGCTAGTTGAGAGAGCGAAGGAGGCTGTTGTAGCCACGAAGGTGAGCTGGCCGAGAGAGAGGAGGCTGGGCCACTGGAGCTATGGAGGCGAGCTGGCACAACCAAGAGAGGTACTGCAATGTTAGAGCCACAGAGGTGAGGTGGCAGTCAGAGGTGTTGTGAGAAAGGATGGCCGGTGAGTGGCAATGGTTGACCGGAGGCGGCTCAGGCGAGGGTTGACGAGTGATGATGGTGGAGATAGTGGAGAGACTGTGATTATTAGGGATTTTAGGAAGAAGAACTGAAGAAGACTTTTAGGAGATTTAGTGTAAAATGCATAACGTTATTTTCCTTATATATTTTAGTGAAATTTTAGGATATCCTAATATATTAAAATTTATCACAATCACCCCTAAACACTTTTTAGTCCTAATATATTATTTTTTTCATATGCACCCTTATATCGTACGGGGTCGGGCGAGTCAAACAGGACTAAGGGCTGGACTCGCCTCGGACGGGGCAGCACATTTAAAGACCCAAACCCATCCCTAAATTCAAAATAAACGGGTCAAGACTCGTCCCTAAAGTACAGGTCACAACGAGGTCCTAGATTGGCGGGTCATTTTGCCATGCCTAGGTAGAGGCCTAAACAAAATAGATGATGGTGATCGAAGGAGACACAGACTGGGAAGGACTTCAACAGATCAATAGAGACTAAGGCAATGGGGGCTTTCCTTTTGATCAGCGCAAATGGTAACATAACTCCTAAACCTTGGAACACTCTTTAACTTTGGAAACACTATACGTGATATGGGAATACATATACTATGTCTTAGGAGAGTTACATATGAAGCTTTTTGTATGACTATAATATGAGAAATTGTATGTAGAAACCTTTGAATGCTTATAACAAAAAACCTATATGGTTTAGATAGTGACACATCCGAAAAAGGATTGTCTCCCAAGTATAGGAGTGTCGAAGTAATAAACCCGGTGAGACCGGAGTCGATCCATGAGGAAGGGGATTTTAGCGCTACAAACTATAAGTAAGCAAATATGATGTAGGTGATTTGAAGGGATAGCAAGATACTATCAACAAATATGAGTAAAGAATAAGTTCTTAAACAATAAATGAGAATCACGCGAGAGAAATTAACACAATAATAATGAAAGCTAAGGTTACGAGATCCGCCCTTGATATTTCAAATAAGGATAAACAACTCGTTTTAGTTATATGAATTATATTTGTTTCGTTACCAATATTTATACCACTTCTTGTATGGTTCAAGCATCCAATGTGCCAATCTCCATATGTCGACAACAAATCAAGGTTCCTAACTAGATTCGTGTCAATAAGGAAAAACTATACAACATCTAGGAAGGATCCAAGCATTTGATGTGCCAAGAATTGTCTACAATGGATAAAGACCTCCACTTTACGAGTGGTGTCAAGATTGATTAAGAAAATAAATATAACTCATATAAAATAAACAACACAAGATTATGATACTTAAGCATATATCAAGGGTTTCACCCTTTCACCTTAGCAAGAGAGAATTTAGAAAGACATTATAAGAGAAAAAACACAAAATGCAAGAAAAAGGAAATTCATTAATAACATTAAAACACAAGAGAGAAACATAATATAAGATCCCAGCAAAGGCCAAGATGCCCTAATGGGTCACAAGGCACCTCTATTTATAGATACATTCAAGGGCAAGCTTGTCAAATTACAAAGGAATAATTGTCAAATATTAGATGCACCAACTTTGACAATTAGGGTGATTAGGTGAACCGAATTTGACCACCGATTTTGACATTGAATTTTTAAGAATTTTAATCATATTCTTCATAAAAGTTGTAGATATTTCTCTCAGCTTTCTGGAACATCTTGATTCATACGATTTGGATACGTATTCTGAGAGATATGGTCAAAATACTGAGGCATGATCAGGCTGGGCCGAAACTGCAGATGGGTTCACTTCAAGCCCATTTTTGGTCCACTAAGAGCCCGAATTTGATGATGCTTCTAAAATACAATCTTGTAGATAATTTAATCAGATTTTCAAAACATTAATATTTGCACCATTCTGTTCTATAAATAGAGAGTTATGCCCATTTTATCGAACCTGTAACAAAACCAAAATTAAGAGGAAGTTAATTCCAAAGATGCAAAGACTACAAGTATGCTTAAGTTGAGAAATTTAATAACACTATGAATGCAATATGATGAATTAAGCTCTTATTAAATATACATATTTAAGTGTTCATCACACCCCCCAACCAGCTTATTGCTAGTCCCTAGCAATTAAAGCGTTATTATTTAGAAGTGATTTATAGAATTTTACATCCAAGGTGGTCATTATTGCACTCTCCTTGATTTTATCTAAATAAACAAACTCTCAACTGATTTTTTTTTATGACTCATGTACCCTTCAGTCAAGATATCAATAAACCTTCTTTTTGTGCTCAGTCAACACATGACTATGGGGCTTATTAGAAAGAAACCATATCGGTTCTAATATTTGTTAAGGCTAACAATCTTAGGTAGGGGCATTTATTCATTTTATATATATATATATATATTTTTATTCTTTTCTTTTTTTTTTTTTTAAGGAATGCATCTTTAACCCATGTAGCGAGCCTTAGGCTAATGACTCCCAGACCAGTTGGCCTTAGGGCATTAGGTGTTAAGACACCCCTACGAGCTTAACGACTCGGGTTGCCGATGCTTTATTTTTGCTTAGAAACTTGTGAATAGTGCAATGTTCAATCCTATTAAGCTTTCTCCTTAATCCATGTAGCGAGCTTTGGGCCGATAGCTCCCAAACCAGTTGGTCTTAGGGTATTAGGTGTTGAGGCACCCCTCGGGCTTAATTGCTCGAATTAAGGAGGCTACGAGACTAAACTTATCCACAATTGCTTTCTCTCTTTTTTTCCTCTTTTTTTTGTTTTTTTGTTTTCTTTTTTTTTTTTAAACTTTCCCCTTCCTTTGTGTTGTTATCCTAAACAAAACTCAAATATTACAACATTTCATTTTGCCACCCACAATCATGCATCAAGGTATGTGTGTGTGTGTGAAGAAAGGTTCATGAATACTTGCTTAATGAGTACATAAGCACACAATTTTTATTAAATGATAAGGTTGTGAAAGTTCATAGATTTGAATAATTCAAAGTGAAATGAATAAGACCTCCTTGTTATAAAATTCAAAAATCAAGACTAAATAATATCAAGTTAGCTAAAATGAGTTCACAAAATCAAAATAAAATGACAAATTGGTTAGAATAGGTTTCAAGAGTTCAAACTAGCCCTCTTTACTCTGCCATTCCTGACCCAGAATGCATCTCAAGAGGATTTGAACTCCTTACACCGCATTCTGAATCTAATTACAAACTCGCTTTTTTTTTTTGCAAGCAAAAGAAAATTAAAGACACACTTATGTCTACTATCCTTCCCCCCCAACCAAATGAAACATTGTCCTCAATGTTTAAATGTAAAGAGATAAAGTATAGGAGACATTACCTGAAGCTGCTGTTATGCAAAAGAATGACCTAAAAGACTCATAAAACAAAATGATACAAATAAAACAAAAGACAAGAAAAATTACAAACGGAGATTCAGATCCCATTTGCACTTTTTGTTTTGCCCTCCTGACCAATTAATTTGAGTAATGGCTGAGTCAGGTTCATACTCGAATGCTTGTAACTTGTCAAGTAGTTCACTAGCAGTAGTGGCAAAAACAAGGATCTTTTTCGCTGAATGAGAGATAAAATTTTGTTCCACAGCTGCATCAATAAAACTTATCGAAGGATCAAAGAAATTTTTAACATTCAACAAACCTATGGGTTTTTGATGGAGATTCAGTTGGGCCCAAGAGGCAATTTGAAAAATTTCTTCAAGAGTACCAAAGCCACTTGGTAGAGCAATAAAAGCATCTGAATTGATAAGCATATGTGCCATACGTTCATGCATAGAGGAGACTTGTAACTCCTTTCCAACCATTTTTCCAACAAAGTTTTCTACAGCCAAAGCTTTAGGAGTAACTCCTAAAACTTGGGTACCTCCTACATGTGCAGCTGTTGACACACAACCCATTAACCCGAGGCTACCTCCTCCATAAACCACATGAATCTTTCTTTCAGCTAGTAGCCTACCAAGATAATTTGCTACTTCTACAAACTCTTCACTTTTACCTGGTCGAGATCCACAGAATATACATATCCTTTGGATTCAACGTTTTGAAGTTCCCTCCATGTCTATGCAGCTTTCTAACTATGTGTGAAGAAGAGAACAAGAGATGTGGTATTTATGGAGTGCAAAAAGGTATGCTAATGATTACATCTATATAGGTAGCTCGGTTGTTTATTGAAAAAGTTGATAATAATACATAAAAACTCAAAAAAAAAAGATGATGAAATGAGACACCATAAGTCAAACAAAAGATGCAAATTCAAAAAGGATAGCTATAAGGCATTAAAATTCAAAAATGATGGCACACATGCATATGTATAAGTAGTTGTGACTGTGGCTCACATCTTCCTCTGGTTTTACGTCTAGAAATGGCTTAAACACCTTCTATGAGTTGGGGATGCTTCCCATCCAGTTTTCTTATAAACTGGCAAACAAGGTCGTTTTGAGTTAGATTCTCAAGACTACAACGTTCCTGCTCATCTCAGAATTGTGTCCACAAATTCAAGATTTCACGTTGAACAAGTCCACAATAATGCGTCTCAAGATTCATTCGGATATCATCCAAAGACTCTCTACTCAGTCCATTCTTGATGAACTATAATTTATCCTCTCGATTGTTAGACAAATATCCTAAGAAGCGGCAATGCTGGTTACAAGTCCATCGTGCACATTTGTGACAAACTTGTAACCTTTTCGCTCTTCGCTTTTTGGCGTAAGAGCTTTTTCCCAAATATCAGTAGGAATGCCCTTGCACATCAACATCCTTAGTCTTGCTACGCAAGCTTTGTAAATTTTAAGCAAATCATTTTGAGGAAGAGAGGGAAAATGTTTATGCAATTTTGAGAGAATGGTATCCATGTGAAGAAAATGAATGAAAAAGAAAGAAAATGGATGCAAAGTGAGCAACAGTTTTTAGGGAACTGAAAAACCGACTTTAAAAAGCCACGGAGTACCGTATCTGCCACTTGACTGGGAAATAAAATGCAAACACACAAATAAAATAAAAGCATATAAAATAAAATAAGAACAAACTAGAAATGATAGCAAAAATCAAGAATAGAAATGAAAATATGGCACAAACGGATAAAATTTGGTTAGTTGTGAAAAAAGGCCAAAAGAGGAATCTCTTCGAAAGTAATTTACCACGGTTAAAAATATGCCATTGAGGTGGTACCTCTCTTTTTCCTTTATTTGTGAGAATGGAAGAGATTACCACTAGTTGAATTTGTTTGTCCTTGAGGCATGCATTTTTTAGTGTGGATGTTCTTTCCTGCCTTTTCTCAAAATTTGGCTCCCAACTCTTAATCTCCTTCACCTGTAAAAACTCAAGCAATAAAAATTCTTTAGAAGCAATGGGCACTAGTTGCATACTTGGTTCAAAAGAGCTAGTTAACCCGATTTTTGAAGGAGTTGAAAAATTCTCATTTTGGATATAGTCTTCCACATTAGTTTTAGTCCTATTAACTTCCTCGTTTTTATCATGCTCAAATAATTCATTAATGTCAAAATCTTGGTCCTTTGCATGATGAAATGAGGGCATAAGTGAGGATTCAGTCTTTTCCTTGTTAGGTGAAGGTTTATTAGCCTCTTCCTTACCCTTTGAGATTGGTTCATCATCTTTCTCATGAGGGTTAGGAATATGTTCTTGATCAACCTTACCATTATAAAGAGTACTTACTGAATCTTCATGAAAAGCACTTACCGGATCTTCATCTAGATGTTGGCCACTTGGATTACTCACATATGGATTGATGGAGTTTGGCTCCAGTTGAGATGGAAACTCACCTTTCTCATGAGTACTAAATACAAGTTTTTCAAAAGCATCATTCAAGTTTGCTATAGTTTGAGCAAATTGACTATTAAAAGACTCTTGCTTTGCAATGAATGAATGCATTATCTCTTCAAAGTCATTTTTAGAAGGATGAGCATATGCATGATCATGAGAATTTTGAAAATTTTGATATGATTGAAAGGGAGGTTGGTAAGATTGTGCATGATTATCATTCCTCCAATCAAAATTCAAGTGATTTTTCCATCCAAACTTTTGTAAGCAAAGATTAGGATTTGACCTTTGGAAAGTGTTTAAAACATTGGTTTGTTCGTGGAGACTTTTCCAAGAGGTAGGCACATTCGGGTAATCATCCATTGGATGATCACTAGAATTACAAGTGTGACAGACATTTTTTTGCATGGATCTCATTTCTAAATCCTCGACTTTTCTAGCTAGGGATGCAAATTTAGCATGATGATCATGATTCTCCCTAATGTTATAAATGCCTCTACTAGATGTTCTTGGTACCTCATAGGTGTCAACATTGTTCCAATTTTGGGCATTTTTCGCTAGTAAGTCTAGGTAATCCATAGCTTCATCAGGGTCTTTGTTTTCAAATTGTCCATTACACATTAAATCTACCATGTGCCTAGCTTGATGTGTTAGACTTTCATAGAAAATTAAAACTAGTCTCCATGTTTCCAAACCATGGTGAGGACAAGTATTAAGCAATGCGTTATACCTATCCCAACATTGGTAAAAGGTCTCTCCTTGTTTTTGAGTGAAATTGATGATTTGCCTTTTGAGAGAATTTGTTCTATAGCGAGGAAAGAATTTTTTAAGAAATTGTTGTTGCATTTCATGCCATGAGCTAATAGATCCTAACCTAAGATTTTGTAGCCATGTTTTAGCTTTATCTTTTAAAGAAAAAGGAAAAAGCTTTAATCTAAAGATGTTTATGCTAAAATCTAGGTCACTACATGTGTTACAAAACTCTTCAAATTCTCTCAAGTGCAAATATGGGTTTTCAACATCTAGGCCATGAAAGTGAGGTAAGAATTGAATGAAATCTGGTTCATGGTTGAAATATATTACATCATGAGGGAAGACTATGCATGATTGTGCACAAGTTCTCATAAGATTCATGCAATCCATTTATGCTCTTAGTAGGGTTTGAACATGGTATTTTTTTTTCAAAGAAGATGAGTGGCTACTAACAATTCTAGCAACTAATGCAAAGAGAAAGAAAAGATGAACACATGCAAGAAAAATAAAAATAGAAATGGGGAGAGAAAAGATGAACATATGCAAGGAAAATAAGAATAGAAATGGGAAAAGAAAATACTTACAATTTTGTACGCCAAACTTTACCTTCCCCGGCAACGGCGCCAAAAACTTGACACATCCAAAAAAGGATTGTCTCCCAAGTATAGGAGTGTCGAAGTAATAAACCCGGTGAGATCGGGGTCGATCCACGAGGAAGGGGATTTTAGCGCTACAAACTATAAGTAAGCAAATATTATGTAGGTGATTCGAAGGGATAGCAAGATACTATCAACAAATATAAGTAAAGAATAAGTTCTCAAATAATAAATGAGAATCACGCAAGAGAAATTAACACAATAATAATGAAAGCTAAGGTTAGGAGATCCGCCCTTGATATTTCAAATAAGGATAAACAACTCGTTTTAGTTATATGAATTATATTTGTTTCGTTACCAATATTTATACCACTTCTTGTATGGTTCAAGCATCAAATGTGCCAATCTCCATATGTCGACAACAAGTCAAGGTTCCTAACTAGATTCATCGGTAAGGAAAAACCATACGACATCTAGGAAGGATCCAAGCATTTGATGTGCCAAGGATTGTCTACAATGGATTAAGACCTCCACTTTACGAGTGGTGTCAAGATTGATTACGAAAATAAATATAACTCATATAAAATAAACAACACAAGATTAAGATACTTAAGCACATATCAAGGGTTAGAGAATCCTTACTCTTATATCAAGGGTTTCACCCTTTCACCTTAGCAGGAGAGAATTTAGAAATACATTATAAGAGAAAGAACACAAAATGCAAGAAAAAGGAAATTCATTAATAACATTAAAACACAAGAGAGAAACACAATACAAGATCCCAGCAAAGGCCAAGATGCCCTAATAGGTCACAAGGTACCTCTATTTATAGATACATTCAGGGGCAAGCTTGTCAAATTACAAAGGAATAATTGTCAAATATTAGATGCACCAACTTTGACAATTGGGGTGATTAGGTGGACCGACTTTGACCACCGATTTTGACATTGAATTTTTGAGAATTTTAATCATATATTTTCATGAAAGTTGTAGATATTTCTCTCATATTTCTAGAACATCTTGATTCATACGATTTAGATATGTATTCTGAGATATATGGCTAAAATACTGAGGCATGGTTAGGCTGGGCTGAAACTGCAGATGGGTTCACTTCAAGCCCATTTTTGGTCCACTAAAAGCCCGAATTTGATGATGCTTCTGAAATACAATCTTGTATATAATTTAATCAGCTTTCCAAAACATTAAGATTTGCACCATTCTGCTTTATAAATAGAGAGTTATGCCTATTTTACCAAACCTGTAACAAAACCAAAATTAACAGGAAGTTAATTCCAAAGATGCAAAGACTACAAGTATGCTTAAGTTGAGGAATTTAATGACACTATTAATACAATATGATGATCTAAGCTCTTATTAAACATACATATTTAAGTGTTCATCAGATAGGCCCTAAAGAAATAAGGGGAATTAAACAAAATTTTTTATGAAAAAAATTGTGTGAAAATATTTGTTATTTAATTCTCTTCTTATTATTGACTCTATGCCAACTTTAAAGCCATAAAAGAAGGTGTAAGAGTAGTGCTCTTGAATAAGACGGTCTTACCTAGGCTTTGCAATAGGGTAGGGCGGGTTAGGGGCAGTGGGTATTCATCCCAGCCCCACTAAATATTTTTTTGCCCCGCCCCACCATGCCTAATTCCGAGGCAATGAGACGAGGCAAGGCAACACTTAAAAGAGAAGATCTAGCCCCGCCCCGCCCCACCCCGTCCTGCCCTACCCCAT
Source organism: Boswellia sacra (assembly GCA_013180625.2). Lineage (NCBI taxonomy): Eukaryota > Viridiplantae > Streptophyta > Magnoliopsida > Sapindales > Burseraceae > Boswellia > Boswellia sacra. The sequence goes on from SNVD02014373.1 coordinate 21,799, forward strand.
GGTCAAATCTCGTTGTAGAAGGTTCACACTGGCGATAATGTGACAGATATGATGACTAAGAAATGGGCAACAACTTTGAATATTTTCAAGATAGAAGTTTCACACCCCACACCCGATATAGTAATACTGCAATGGAAAAGAGCTTGCCAAGGAAACACAATCGTCTCTATGCCGAAATCCTCCCATAATCTTTAACTGATCGATTACCTGAGGTACACAATGGACTAGTGAGTATAAACTCAGTAAGCAGCTAGAATTATAAAAATAGGCGTAACACTCAAAATAAAATAATTAATGGTGATAACCATTTCAGAATATAACTACTATTCAATACTTATTCCATAAATCACTTATTACTGTTCATTTCTTAGTATACAAGTCACCAGTGGCTTGCTAAGAAAGTCAGAAAAATGATTTCACTGTTCAAGGATCGTGCCTCTGCGCGAGGGAACTGGTGTGGCAGTAGTAAGTTTTTTATTTTCAATCTGTTGCAAATTTCAATTTCACGCTCCTATGCCAAGGGAGAGGCATGCATGCGCCAACTCTCTTTTCTCTCTTACTTGAGTCGGTGCATGTGGTGCTCCAGCGTGAATGTTATGACATAGCGATGCCATTTGTCTGCCTATACCTCTTTAGGTCGGTTAAAGATGCGCTCCTGCACCATTTAATGTTGCTCATGTGCCAACCTTGTATCATTGGCCAATTTCCTAGACCAATTACTCACTTGTCCCATCACATTTCTAATTCTATAAATACTTGTCTATGGGTAATCAAACATGGCTTTTCTATGTCAAAGCTCATCACATATATCTATACAAACACCCATTTATATACACATGTCTCATTTACAAATAAACTTTTCACAAGTCTAACACATCCTCATGTGCTCCCATAAACACATAAATCATTCACACATGAGTTTCCACAAGCTAGCTATATTGTTTATATGGATATCCATTTCACATAATTTTGGAAGCTTCCACAGTACAGTAAGAGATACTTAGGAACATTGCTCTCTAATCAAGGTAGGACTTATCATATCATAGTCAGATCACATACATGGGCCCATATCACATAGCCACCCATTGGCGACATCCGTAGGCAAGTATCGTTGCAGTGAGTATTATCACATTCTCACATTGCACGAATCCGCCATCACCCAAAGGTGACAGCCACATAGTCCTGCTAGACTCTATCCTGCCACACAAAACAGTACATATACACAGAGATGTCTACACTTGAGATAACTCAAGGCTAGTCTGACAATTCGGGCGATATCGAGCCGATGATACCGAATCTCATGTAGGGAAACACATGGTCCAAACCTTCCCTCAAGCTATGATAGCTAAGTATCCTAGGTTGTGGCATGCCATTCACATATCAGTTTTCACATTCAGTCACATAAGTGAAGCTTTATGTTAAGCTTTCACTCATATATCACATTTCACATTTCATTCACATAAATGAAGCTCTATGTCAAGCTTCTAACCCAATCACAACTTATCACAATTCATTCACCATAATGCTGGCATTTAACGGTATCATATTTCACATTTGACATTCTTCATATGCACACATCGTTTCATTGGCATTGTTATTCAAGCCATATCACAACAAATTCACATATATGAGGGCACATTCACATTTCTATATCTCACACACATAGAAGTTACACCAACATGTAAATCACATACACATCAAAGTGTGTGAAATCACACATTTCATAAATCACTATAAACCCTAATCAAATCATTTCCCATATCAAGGTCCATGTATTCATGGCCCTATCCACATTCCATCAACATATTTCACATATGTTCACAAACACAATCATTGAACACATTTCATTAAGAGTTAACATCTGTTGTGTCCTCAGAAGGGTCTAGCTACTTACCTGATTAGCCTCACCTCTTAATTTTGTTTTCTTGTATTTCTTGACAACGGTATCATATGTATCAAGAGAAGAAACGCAGATGTTTGAAATTCACCTCTTCTTCTTCTCCTTCTTCTTTGGTAACCATTGCCATAGTCATGATGCACTGATTAGTGTCCATTTAGAAATCATTAAACCCCTTATAGGTTAATAACAATTCAACCAACCAATAACATCATTTATTAAACTCTATCACACACACATATTGGTTGGATTATTATAATAAGAGGTTTTTCATTTCCAATCATCACCAAACTTCATGAAACTTAATTAGACATACATATTATAGTCCATAAATTTTATTGAGTTAAAATAAGGTCATGCACCCCTTGAAAATCTTTAATTTCATTCACACAGCAAATCTATCTGCAGACCTCTCAATTGAACAATGAAACTTTGAAGAATTTTCTAAAATTCTACAATAATCAAATCTCTACCAAACCTTTCAGTATATAACTAGACACATATAAGAGTCATTCAACCAAAAATCATGATTTTCTAAGGAGTTTAAGTTAGTCAAATGAAATTTACTCCATATGCTCTATTTTGGAAATTGTCATTCACAATTCTTTAAGTCCAGTTTTGGAAATTCATAAAAATTCATACATAATGCCAAAAATCATGAAAATTGACAAACTAACAGAAAACATATCCAAGGGTTTGAATATTAAAAATCAAGAAATTTTATGGAGATTTGCCTGCCTCAAATTGAGTTCATTCCCCATGCCCTGTTCTAAAACAGGGGAATTCACAATTTCGAACCAGAATTTTTAAGTGTTTCAAAATTTTATAAACTCTTTGATGTGTCTAGTTTACCATATAAAACTTTTAGAGTCAGCAAACAACCATGGAACTTATAGGAATTTTCGGACTTAGCACTATTCAGAAAAACAACTCTATAGGATTCATACTCATACTTTACTTCTAGCTTCCTAGCATCATCAAATCTCTAAATTCTTCCATAACTCATTCTAATTCAAGTTTTTCTAGCTATTTACAGCATATGCCTAACATGAATTATCACAAATAACAATAAACCATCACTTAATTGTATGGGTATGGCTAGAGCTAGAGAGAGAGGAGTGAATCTTTTACCTCTTGGCCTCTTGTTTCCTTACTCTCCTCTTGATTCCATGGAAAAATTGAGGGAAATACAGAGAGAGGATGCTGGACGTTTCAAAGAGAAAAGGGGAAGAAAAATGGGTGTTTCTAGATTCTAGGGGCTTTATATAGATAAACATGAAGGAGAAAAACATAATTTAGCCCCTCATTTCCTTAATTCTTTCAATCACCTCCCCCAATCCTTAGTTTATTACAACAATACCTATACCCAACATATATATATATATGGTAACATAAAAATATCATAATCATTAGTAAACTTTAGGGTGTTACAAATTGAATAATCATAAGTAATTTAACCTTAAACATAATTAAAAAATAACAATAATAATAATGATAATAAAAAATAGTTGTAGCTAGTAGTAGTGATCTTACAATATATATAATACAAATAATTATTTTTTTATATGTTAAAAATGAGATGATAAGCATTTACAATTATACTCGTATTTATGAATTGCAACACATTTTTACTTGACAATGACAACTGAAAAGTAGTGATTATTGGGTAGTTAGCAATAAAATATAAAATAGTAGTTAGAACAACAAAATCCACACAACAACATATAATATCATATTATACTTATATGCAGGTTATAGACCTACAAATGAAATATATTAATATATTTAACTACTTTATACTATGATTAACTTTAACTAAAAAAAAGAAAATATTAATTAACAAAAACATATCTATCTCGTATAGTATGTTTATATGGTTAGCTTTGTTGTCATATCACGCTAATAGTACACTATTGTATGTATTAAAAAGTAACATAATTAACATTGCACATCAAAAGAATGATATCTAATTAGCTGTGACTGTATATTAATATTTGACAAATAAAACATTATTGATATCGAATTGATTTTTTAAATACAATATTAAATTAGGTTGAGACATTCTTACTTAATGAAACAATTTTATAATTATAAAAATTGTAACTTAAATAAGTTTTAGTAAATATAATATTTTATTAAATTGAAAAAAGAAATTATTTGTGGTGGATGGGGACTGTCATTGATTGTAACCATCATGTGTTACACTATATACCACCTACAGCGAAATGAACTTGTTTGGCCGTGTTTAGACAATGCCACGTGGTCTATTATGTGTCATCAATGTGGCATCGTTGAGTTGGTATTTTGGAGAAAATATGATTTTGATTTTGTATTGATTAATTTTTCATTTTAACTGATTTAGTTAGGAAAGATTGAACTGTATAATATTTCCTGTATATTGTTTCAAGTTTGGAAAGTGTTTTATTTTTACTAGCAGTGGGAAAGATTATGACCATGCTACTTCATTGCTTATCCTAAAGTAATTTAACTTTCCTATACTTCAAGATATGCATGTGATTGCATGTTACTATAATGATCTTGAAGAATCCTTATTATAAGATTGCTTGCTACTGGACATGATATGTATTAAAAAGGAAGAAGTTTATTTGAAGTCTAGTAGTTCTTTCTATATCCAAATTGTATTACCTACGTGAGTAGAAGTTTCTTTGTTAGCTTGCAACTCTGATTAGCTCTGTCTCGTATTATTTTGTTAATGAATATTCAATAAGGATTGGATATGTCATTACAAAATTGTATACCAATTTGAGAGGGACCCAAACTGTTGGGTGTGAAGTGTAGCAAGGTTTTAGGAAGTTGGTTTACTAGTGTTGGAGTTCTTGGAGAGAGAGCATGGGTTTATATAGGATAGGTGAATGTGAGAGAAAAGTGCATTTTGTAACTGTAAAGTCCTAGGGCTTGCAAACTCAAGCTTTGTCATGGATGTAGGCTTCTTTAAGCGAAACCACATAAAATTTCTCTGTGCAGTTTTTATTTATGTATGTCATATATATCAGTTGTAACTATTTTAGTTTCATTTTATGTTATTGAGTCCATGGCTTCAAAACTTTCGATTGGCATTAGAGCAGAGTATTTACATTCTATTATAGATCTTGTTTATCTTTGAAGCTATGAACTTTGAAAAACATGTACAGAGGTTCAATTTCACATCCACCACTTCATAAGAAAGGCAACTATGGATACTAAAAGGCCAAGATGATGTACTTTCTCAAGGCCATTGATGAGAGACTTTGGAAGACAGTTCTTCATAGGTGGAGACCACCAATATATATTAATCAAGATGGAGAATGTGTTGGGAAAGAAGAAATTGGCCTAGAATTAGCAAGACTATGATAAATAACAATGGAATTCCAAAACTATGCGTGCTCTCTTCAATGTAGTTAATCTGAAGGCATTTGGTCTTATTTCTTCATGCAAGTTAGCCAAAGATGCTTGGGAAAGAATTAAAACAAATATAAAGGTATTGCTTCTATGAAACATACTAATTTTGATGCTTGCTTCTCAATTTGAAAAGATTAAAATGCAAGAAGATAAGATTTTGTTAGAATTTTATTCAAGACTATGTGAGATTACCAATGCTCCAGCCTAGCTTGTCAAGAATTATAGTGATGCAAAGATTGTTGGGAAGATTCTTAGATCATTGCCTGAGAAATTTTTGTCCAAAGCTACAATTGTTATAGATACAGAAAACCTTGATGAGATAAGGATTGATGAATTTTGGGTTCATTTCAAACTTTGAAATGACATTTGTGCTAAACAAGAAGAACAAATCCATCACCTTAACAGCTTCACCATTAAAAGCTAAAGAAGATAAAGATAACATAGAAAACTCAGATGTATAATAGGTTGCTCTTATAATAAGTAACTACAAAAGTTCCTTAAGAAACATTCCAAGAAGAAGAATCAAGTCAAAAGAAAGAAATTTTAGAAGAGTGTAGCTAACTTTAAAAGGTTTAACAAGGAACCAAAAAAGAAGACTTAGGTTCAATGTTTTGAAAGCTTTGATTTAAGCAAATCAAATATGAGTCTGTCAACTTGAAAAAGAAAGGCAAAGTGTTTAATGCTACCTGGAGTGTTAGTGATTCTAACAATAGCTCAAATGAACAAGAATAGCAAAATGTATTCATAGCATTTGTTGCATCAACATCAGCTAATGGAAAAGGAGTTATGACTAATGTAACTAAAACAGTCGAGACAGAAGAGACAAATGACACAGATATGGAATCTATTCTTGATCTTAACTATTATGAAGAATTACATGAAGCTTAGAATGATCATCATAATACATGGGAAAATAAAGTTGAAAAGAACAAAGATCTTGAGAAGAAAATTCAGAAGCTTATGCGAGAAGTTGAGATTGTCACTTTTGAAAAAGTGTTTTTGGAAGACAAAGATGAAACTATTAAAAAATTGAAATTGGAATTGGTAGAGAAGACAGATTTCATAAAGGAATATAGAGCAACCATTCCATATCTCTTTAACAGGACTAACAAACTTTGATGGCATCTTAGTCCAAGGAAGAACTTGCACCAATAAACATGGATTGGGATTTGAAGAGCACAATCAACTATCCACTTTAAAACTTTATGAAATCTTTTGGAATAGACTCTTCACTAAAATCAGACTCTTCGCCAAAGTTAGGTAGGGAATCACCAAGTTCAGGTAAGAATGTTTCCCCACAGAGTTCTAAAAGTTCATATCATTGTGCTTTATCACAATTTGTGAAATCTATTATGATTGAAGTAAAGAAATTCATTTCAATCTGTTATTTTTATAGTTTTAAATGACATATTTGGCCTAGATGTTATAAACTGAATAATTTGCTTCATCGAAATGAACAATAGCATAGGCAATCACATAACCCGCAACATCGACAATTATATAGTTCATAATAGAAATACGTTAGAAACACACAATTAGATGTAATGTTGCTTTAATAGTTCTTAATGCTTCAACTAATGATTCTTTGTACTTTGATAATGGTTGCTAAAGACATATGACAGGTAACAAGGACTTATTGAAGAATTTCAGAACATGCAGCCTAGGTTCAATCATAAAAGTAAAGAGTAAGATAATGGGTAAAAGAACCTTATGTGTGAATGGTCTACCTTAGTTTGATGATGTTCTTTTTGTTAATGTTCTTAGAGCCAATTTGCTTAGTATTAGTTAAATCTGTGATGATAAATTTACTATTGAGTTCATAAAGAAAAAATGCATGGTTCTTGATTCCAATAAGAATTGCATTCTTGGAGGCAATAGATCAAATGATAACTGTTGTTTATTGACCAAACTGAGTGCATTGCATGCTAAGACATTTGAGATTGAATTATGGCATCGAAAACTTGGACATATTAACTATAGGGACCTAATTAAATTAACTAATACTAGTGCAATCACAGGTGTCCCTAAGTTCGAACAGATTCATAATATTGTGTGTGATCCATATCAAAAAGGTAAGCAAATTAAGAGCTCACATGATTCTAACTCTTTTCTTGGTACCTCAAAGATTCTTGAACTATCAAATATAGATCTCATGGGTCTAATGCAAGTTGAAAGCATTACGTGCAAAGGTTAAGTGTTTATATGTATTGATGACTATTCTAGGTTTATTTAGGTAGATTTTTTTAAAGAGAGATATGATACTTTTGAAGTGTTTAGAAACATATGTTTTAGGTTGGAAACTGAAAGAAATTTTAATATTGGAAGGATAATCAGAATTCGAGGTGACCATGGAAAGGAGCTAAAGAATAAGAGTTATGCAAACTTTTGCAAACTCTATGGCATAACACATGAGTTTTCTGCATAAAAAACTATTGAGTAGAATGAAGTAGTAGAGAGAAAGAGCAAAACTATGCAAGAGATGGCTCGAGTAATGTTGATGAGTAAGAGACTTACTAAAAGGCTATGAGTAGAGACAGTAAACATAGTATGCTACATCATTAATAGAGTGTTTCTAAGGCTAGAAACATGCCAAACCCTTTATGAGCTACTGAAAGGGAGAAAACCTAACCTTAAATACTTTCATGTATTTGGATGTAGGTATTACACACTTAATAATAGAGAACAATTTGGCAAATTTGATGCCAAAAGCGATGATGGATTGTTTGTTGGTTATTCTTTCAATAGTAAAGCCTATAGATTCTTAATTTGAGAATTGAGACTGTCATGGAATTTGTTAATGTTGTTTTTTATGACTTTGTTGATTTTGCAAACTTTTCACAAAAAAAAAAAGCTACTTTTCAAAATCTTATGCTAAAGCTAGACCAGAAATAACTAAAAAACTAGAACTAGTGACACTAGATGAATCTATGAAAGTTAAGTTAGACAAGACTGACATGTTTGGTAGTGCTGATTTGAGTAGAGAAGAAATCAAAAATGATTTTAGGAGCAAAGATCACCTAACCTAGATTCAAAAAAGCACATCCTACCTCTTCTATCATTGAAAGTCCAGAAGGTGGAATAAAAATCAGAAGTAAGGTAAGGAACTAGGTGAGTTTTTCATGCTTATGTTTCTCTTATTGAACCAAAGTCTATGAATGATGCACCTAAGGAAGATGCTTGGATTCAAGCAATATAGGATGAGCTCAATCAATTTGAAAGAATTAATGTTTGGATATGAGTTCCTCGACCTGAGAACACAAATGTAATAGGAACTAAGTGGATCTTCAAAAACAGGAGTGATGAAAATGGGCAAGTGATTAGAAACAAGGCTAGACTAGTTACACAAGTGTATACTCAAATTGAGAGAATTGGCTTTGATGAAACCTTTGCAGCTATAGATACATTAGAATCTATTAGGTTGTTGCTTGCTATTGCTTGTTTGCTCAATTTCAAGCCTTTTCAAATGGATGTTAAAATAGCCTTTTTGAATGGTATTTCAAACGAAGGCTTTTATTGAACAACCTAAGAATTTTGTAAATCCTAAACATCTTACTTTATGTGTACAAATTGAAAAAGGTTTTGTACGGTCTATAATAAGCTCCAAGAGCTTGGTACGAAAGACTAACAACCTTTCTTCTTGGCAAGAGATATACCAGAGGTAGCAATGATAAACTTTGTTTATAAAGTATGCTTCTAGATATATCATTATAGCTCATATTTATGTTTATGATATTGTTTTTGGTTCTGCACATGAGGATAGAACTAATGAATTTTTTAAGCTTATGGAGGGTTAATTTGAGGTAAGTATGGTAAGTGAACCCATATTTTTCGTTAGTCTTCAAGTTAAATAGGTTGATGATGGTATATTCATTTCTCAAGCTAAGTATACAAAAAACAAAAAATAGTTAATAAATTTGAAATGGACAAGAGCAAGTTAACAAGGACACCTATCGTTACCAATCTTAAACTGTCAAGAGACAATGTAAGGAACAATATTGATCAAAGTCTATACAAAAGTATGATTTGGAGCTTTTTATACCTCACTACCAGTAGATCTGACATTAATTTTAGAATAGGATTATATTCATGTCAACAACTTTTTACAATTGTCAAAAGAATAATCAGGTATATTCATGGGGTTACAAAGTTAGGAATTTAGTTTTCTAAAGAAAAAATTAATGCCTTGTAGATTACAATGATGTTGATTGGGCTAGAACGAGTACAATTGGGGGATGTTTCTATCTTGGGAATAATCTTGTGGCATGGCTTAACAAGAAGCAAAACTCAATCACCTTGTCCACTAGTGAGGATGAGTACATTCTTGCTAGTAACTGTTACACCCAATTTTCACTACAAGAAATTCTTAAATATTTTGACATGGCAGTTTTAATTTATTTGAGGGTTTTTTAAATATTCAGTCAAATATTATATAGCATCATAAAGTCAACCCGCGTTTTTACTTATTTGACACTATTCTATTTTAACTTATTTACAAAGTTGCCATTTCATATAAACATCTTATTTTCCTTTTCATTTTTGTTGTTCCTTCTTCTTTTCTACCCTAGCCCGCTTCCTCCTTCATCACTCCCATATTAATCACAAAACGCAATGCCTCCTTGTTAGATTTGACTACGAATCTTTTCCTTCAGGTCATCAAAAAGCTGTTAGTTAAAGACCTTCTCAAAGTGAAGCAAATCTCCCACTTTCAGTCACTAGTAAGCTTTTGGTTGAAGATTCTCTCATATCTGAACTTTATTTAAGGTAATTTCTCAAATAAGAAAGCTCACTTTCTCATTTCTTGAAGGAACCCTCTAATTTTATCATCGATTTCAACATTAAATTATTTAGAATTTTGATCACATGTCTTAATAAAAGTTGTAGATATTTCTCTCAGGTTTCCAGAACATCTTGATTTATACAATTTGGATATGTATATCAAGAGATATAGTCAAAAAACGGAGGCATGTTCAGGCTGGGCTGAAACTATAGATGGGTTTACTTCAAGTCCATTTTTGGTCCACTAAGAGTCTAAATTTCGTGATGCTTATCAAATAAAATCTTGAAGATAATTTAATCAACTTTATGACAAATCAAGATTTGCACCATTCTGATCTATAAATAGAAAGTTATGCCTATTTTATCAAACTTATAACAAAAACTAAAATTAAGATTAAGCTAATTCAAAAGATGCGAAGACTACAAATATGCTTAAGTTGAGAAATTTTAATGGCACAATTAATGTAATATGATGATTAAGCTCTTATTAAGCATACATATTTAAGTGTTAATCACCAATAGACACCAGAGAAATTTCTTTACTCCAACAAAACACAATTACTAAACAAATTAATTTAACAAAAAATAAACAACTTTATATTAATTATTCGCAAAAAGAAATTAAATATCAAAAAATTGAAGAACAATTAGAAAATCCTAATATAAAAGAACAAATAGAAAATATTGAAAATAAATTTCACCAAGAAATATACTGAGACTTGCCTAATCAATTCAAATGAAGAATTTAGTGAAAATAATTTAATTTAATGAAAGGAAGAAACTCATATTTACTTTACTATATATCAAAGAATTTAATGAAAACAAATCCCAATAAAGGCAAGGCCAATTCAAATGAATAAAGAATTATTATAATATTGTCAAAAAGAAATACAAGATTTACTAGATAAAAAATTAAAAAGAAAATCAAAATTACCATGGAGTTGTGTAGCCTTTTATGTCAATAAACAAGGTGAAATAGAAAAATGAGTTCCAAGACTAGTAATCAATTATAAACCATTAAATGATGTATTGCAATGGATTATGTAACCCATTCCTAATAAAAGAGATTTAATCAAAAGACTTTATGATTCAGCACTATATTCAAAATTTGATATGAAAAGTGGATTTTGGCAAGTTCAAATTACAGAGCAAGATAGATATAAAGCAGCTTTGACAGTTCTACTTGGACATTATGAATGAAATGTAATGCCATTTGGATTAAAAAAAGCTCCATCTGAATTCCAAAATATTATGAATGACATATTCAATCCTTATACAAAATTTATTGTAGTATATATAGATGATGTACAAATATTCTTAGAATCTATAGGTCAACATTTCAAACATCTAAAAACATTCCTCTATGTAATTAAGAAAACTAGATTAGTTTTTTCTGCTTCTAAAATGAAGTTATTTCAAATAAAGCTAAGATTTTTAGGATATGATATATATCAATGAACAATAAAACCTATCAATAGGGCAATAGAGTTTGCTAATAAGTTTCTAGATAAAATTAAAGACAAAAATCAACTACAAAGATTCTTAGGATCTTTGAATAATGTATCAGATTTCTTTCCAAATCTTAGAAAATTTTGTAGGCCTTTATTACAAAGACTTCGAAAGAATCCTTCCCCAGGATAGATCAACATACTCAAGTAGTCAAAACAATAAGTAGAAAGTTAAAACACTTTCTTGCTTAGGAATTTCAAATCCTAATGTATTTATGATTATAGAAATAGATGCCTTAGAAGTAGAATATGGAGGTATTCTTAAACAAAAATTGCCATGATCAATTAATGAAGACTTAGTTAGATATTATTCAGGAATTTGGCTCGGACCACAAAAGAATTATTAAACTATGAAAAAAGAAGTCTTATCAATTGTTTTATGTATTATGAAATTTCAAAATGATTTATTCAACAAAAGGTTTTTACTCTGTATTGATTGCAAATCAGCAAAAGAGGTTTTAGAGAAAGATGTTAAAAATTTGGTTTCTAAATAGATTTTTGCAAGATGGCAAGCAATTTTATCTATATTTGATTTTGAAATTGAATTTATTAAAGGAGAAAATAATTTTACTCCAGATTTTTTAACAAGAGAATTTTTATAGGACGAAATCAAGAGCGAAACACATGGTGAGAATATTCAAAATGTTAGACAAAAAGATCATGAAAGCCAGTGACTATGTCATGGTAAAAACTAATCAATCTATTCAAGTTCCAGGTGTGGAAAAGGTCCCTATTGCAAATACTTACTAAGTTCTAGCATGATATCCACCTTTTTCATTCTCTCAAGTTGTAGCTAGGTCGTCTACCCAAACAGGTACTCAATTAGCAACTAGGTCATCTACCCAGGTAGGATCATCTATTCAAAAATTCAATTATATCATAAAAACTCAACGTCATCATATTTAGGTTACTCAATACTCTAAATCAGTCTCCCTAGAAGCAGTCAAAACCCTTACTGAAAGACTATTCCTCCTAGAGTGTCAATATATTATAGATAATCCATTAAAAAATGGTCAATTCCATAAATTAGTTTTATTGATACTGATAGTATTGAAATAGGCCATCACAAAGATCCAAAAAATCCAGATCGAATATCCTATTCAACATGTAAAATAAAGAAAGTCAAGACCCATGGGGAATTTAGTACTCAATCTATTTGGACCAATGTTTCTTTTTCAATTCCCTACCATCTAAATGGATATAATTATATAGATTACCAAAAAGCTTGGTTTAATATGTTTTACCTTAGGACATTTGATCATTCATGGTTTATCTATTTTGATACTCGTTGTCAAAAAGTTTATCCATCTTGGTTCCTTGAATAGTAGTACTATTTAGCAGCCAATTCAACATTTATCCATAAAAAACTAGTCAATTATCTTTTCCATATTACAAAAAGCATGTTGAAGTCCCTGATCAACCTCTTATTCAACAGATCAATTTTCATATAGATTTTCAAATCCTTTGGATTTTATCTTGGTCCTATACCATTGAATCCTACTATCACCATTATTATTTATCATTAGTTAAAGAATATTGGATTAAATGGTAGGATAAATATGAAATTTCTAGATGCTCAGCTCAAAATATTCAACAGTGGATCAAGAGTGATAAGAAACCTATTCAATCTCAGCCCAAGTCTAGGGAGAAGCCTATAAAGCCCAATACTCCATCTAAGATAGAAGCCTAAGATAAATCAACATCCTCAAAAGACTCCAAGAAGAAAAAGTCAAAAAGTGAATAGTTTAAGCAACTGATGACTCTTATCCAACAAATTTCAAATAGCTCATCTGATACTACTTAAGGCAATCTAAATTAAGATCCATGTGATGGACCACTATCTCAAGACCCATATGATTTATGAAGACCAATCAATACAAGAGACAAATTGTCCAACTCACATTCTAGAAGAACGGTGGAAAAGCATGATCAAGAATATCACAAAGTGAAGACAAATTTTAGCCGCCCATGTTTTCTTGAAGTCTGTCCATGTTTATCAAGAATGGTGAAAGTTGTATAATTGAGTCCATTTATCAACAGAAGTAATGAATATGTCTCTCATAATTGTACTCATGTGTAGATTTAGTCAAAAGTGTAGGCTTAATCAAAAGATATTTTATAAGTTAATAATTATGTATTTGGATTTCAAGAGGTTTGGAATCCAAATTTGAGTCTATAAAAGGAAGTTTATATTAATGAGAAGGTATTAGTGAAAAGCAAAGAAAAGCATCTTTGCCTTCAATTTTTCTTGTAGAATTTTCAAAGGAATTTTCAATAAAGTAAGTCTTTTACTAATTTCTTATCACTTTTTAATATACTTGTGTTTTATCTATTTTGCTTGTTTTTCTTATTTTAAATTATAGTTCAATATTTCATACTTTATCATATATCAGAGAATTTAACAAAAAACAAATCTCAACAAAGGCTAGGCCAATTCAAATGAATCAATGAAACAAGAAAATAATAAAAATTAAATAGTTGTAAAAATTCTACAATGCAATGTTATGACCTTTAAAAAAAAAAAAAAGGTCCAAGTTGGGATGTTTATGTTACCTTTAATTTGAACAATGGGAGTAATGATGTTACTTAGCCTATCTCACCGGGTTGTTTAAGTTTTTTTCCCCTTAATATGGTATCTAATTCGAATAAACTTAAAGATTGAATGCTTGAATCACTACAAGAATATTTTAAATATTTGTCACTTTATAAATTTTTTATTTGACAGTCTTTTAAATAAGTGAGAAATATAATCTAATCTGAAAAGTCAACTCTACCTTTTTATATTATTTGTCACTTTGAATAATTTCATTTATCACTTTTAAAATAAGTGACATGTATATACATTTAAAACAAAAATTTATATTTTCCCTATTTCCCTTTTTTATTTCCCCCCATTTGCTCACCTTCTTTTGCCCTAGCCGCCATCATCTACTCTCTTACCCACTCATCATCTACTAACATCGATTTCTTCTCAAATCCTTCCTATGATTCCATGTTTCTTCTCAAATTAGTTTCATTATAGCTCAAATCACCGACTCCAGCAGCCAGGCGAGGCACCGACTCCAGCAGCCCCGTAACTCGCCGACTCCAGCTATGGCGGCTAAGAAGCTTCGGGATTTAAGCCAACCGATTGATGTCTCCTTGCTCGACGCTACCGTTGCTGCCTTCTATGGCACCGGATCTAAGGAACAAGTGAGCTTTTCCTCATCATTTCTTTCACTTGCTCTTTTCTGTTTGGTTCCCGAGAAAGTGATGGGAAAGTGATTGGTTCTCAATGTTTCTACACGTACTCCTTCCTCTACCACCAAAAGGAGATGCTTTCCGATTGAGTCTGCATGGACACTTACTACAAAGCCATATTTCAGAATAGACATCACTTTCAGGGAAAAGTAAGTGCCTTTTGCTGTGAAAATTTGGGCTCTCTTCGTTAAAAAAAAAAGGAAAGAAATTGGTAGAAGTTTATTTTATTATCGTATTAATTATTTATTTTTGGTGAATAGTTGTATTTGAAAATTGAATTTGAGTTTAATTTGGTAGATTGTGTGAAGGCTGGGTTGGATGTAGGAACAGGAAGCGGTATTCTCGCAATTTGGTCGGCGCAAACCGGGGCGAGGAAGGTCTATGCGGTGGAAGCAACAAAGATGTCTGAGCACGCCCGCATGCTTGTCAAAGCTAATAATCTTCAACATGTGGTTGAAGTGATTGAGGGCTCTGTGAAGGATGTTGAGCTGCCGAAGAAAGGTAGTGTTAGTGCTTTTCCTTTGTAGTCCATTTCTCATTCATTTTGAACTGTCTTTTCCATTGTTCTGGTTTTATGTTGTGAGTATTTATGGAAATTTGTAGTTTCAGTTTCAAATATTTGATGATATTGTTTAATCGGCAGTTGATGTAATCATCTCTGAGTGGATGGGGTACTTTTTTCTGCGTGAATCTATGTTTGATTCAGTGATATGTGCTCGTGACCGCTGGCTGAAGCCAACTGGAGTCATGTAAGTAACTTAATTTGTTTTATGAGCATTATCTGCCTAGTTCTGTTGTATAAAATCACACAAGTTTACTTAGTTCTTTTGTTTCTGTGCTTTTAACTGCTGTCATTGCTTTAACAATGCTTAAAACTGGGATTGCTAATGTTGTTTCTTTTGCCTCGCAATAATTAATCGTGGCTTCCATTTCAAAGGTGAATAGACACTGCATTTGCATTTGCAGTCTTAAAAAGTTTTCAAATTCCTCCTTGGTTCCTTCTGTACATTGGGAGCCACCAACAACTGCTTTGTTTAGTTTTTGAGCATTATATGATATAAGAGTCCCTTTTGGATATTGCATACTCTTTCCTTTATCTGTTGGATATTGCATACTCTGTGTTTTATTTTTTAAATTTTTACTACAAATCTGCTGGTTACAAATAATTATCTTTTTCTAGTTGTGCTATATATACTTTTATTAGTGCATTTAAACTGTCTTTCTCTGGTCTGATAATTTGATTTTCAAAGTGAGCACATTATGTGGTAGGTTGTAGCACTATTATTGAGTGAGAAGCTGATCTCCATATTTTCATATTATTTCCCCTTCAGGGTAGTCTGTGGTGTTGTGCTATCAGTTCTTATAGCATTGGTGGCTTCCAGTCCCACTAAGGGATGGAGTGGACGAAGTTTGAGTCTGCTTGATCCGTAAGTACCTAGCCTAATTTTCTTCTTATGTTATCTTATTTGTTGTTTAGAGTAGTTATCTTGCCAACTAAGAGTATATTTATTTCTTCCCTTCTTGTTTGGATGGAAAGGATTATGAGTATGGTTCTACACTTCTAAATGTAATATTTTATGTTTTACATTTCTTATTTTCACTGCATTCTTACAAAACTTATGCAAGCAAGTATATACCAATTATTGCTAGTGTTAGCGAACATCAGCCCCCTACCTGGCCATCTTACTTCATGGACATTAAAGTTTTGGCCTTCTTGGTTCCAGCTGGCATTATTGTGAGATTTAGTAACTTGATTTACTGTCGCTTCACACCTAGAAGTTGTGTGCTTCTACATAATCATGCTTTTTATATGTTGGCAGGCATGCTTCTTGCCTCTATCTAATGCAAGCTCCTTTGAGGTCCTTTATATTGTGACATCTCTATATTTTTCTGGAGTAATGGTAAGGAGAATATTGAAACAACCAATCTTTCTGTATTTTTCCTCTCTGATAATTCTAGTTGACCATTGTTTTGTAAAACAGGTGCGACTTATGCTTGTACTTGCTCCAGCAGCATGCATCTTATCTGGGATTGCTCTATCTGAAGCTTTTGATGTATTCACATGATCAATCAAGTTTCAGCTACCTAGATTAGCAAATTTCCTTGTTGATGTTAGCACATTTCCTTCTTTATGTATCATTAGTTCAAGTCGTTTAGCTTCATGACTAATATTCAGCTACATGGAATGTTTTAACCATTAAGGCAGGGGAGACCAGTTCTAACAGTGTTGTAGCAAAGAATGATGTACCAAAGCCTGATAAAAGTGAAGACACAATAAAGGAACGACCTTCAAGAAAGAACAGGAAGAAGGAAAAGGAGCAACTGGAAAAGGCTCATGTGGAAAAAACATCCATCAAATCCAAAATTGAAAAGAGGCTTCTGGTTTTACCTTGGGAGGCATCTCTGATTGCTATTATACTACTTGTCTTTCTGGGTGCATTCTATGTGGTACTTAAGACTTTTCTTCCTCTATAGTCTTCCTTTATAATGCATTGATTTAACACGTGCCTATGTTGCAGGAGTTGTATACAATTTCTTATTAAATGGTATTTTGTTTATCTATTACATCTTAAGAACATAATCAGTTGTTGGGTGATTTCTTTTTTCCTGGCATGTTTTCTGGTATTGGATGTATAACATCCTCAATCTTTTTGTGGACATCCGCATAATCTCTTCTTTAATAACAAATAAAGATTCTAATGGCATTGGTGTCTCTGATTGAATAACCCATGTAGTGATAGTGGATGAGTCACTTTTACTTGTCAGTAATCTGGATAGGTTCTAAATTTATATGAAAATGCTAATTGATAGGAAGAGATTTATTGAATAAGAAGTACCTTCTTTCAATCGGTGGGTGCGATAAAGGAGGCGATGTGTGAAGAAAACTAAAGGCCTGAAAATTGTGCCACAAGTGAAAATTTGACACTTTGGAAAGAGAATCCCCACTATTAACAACTGTTGGCAACTTGTCATCAGTTCTCAAAATGTTGTGTGGCACTGGTTATACAAAGACTAAAACTAATATTTGTTGCATAAAATCTTTAGATTACTTTTGGTTTGACCTTTTTACTGAATGGGAGAAACCTCAATGGTTGCTTCTTTCTAACTTCTCTTTCCTTGTTTTGTGATTATTGTCCTTGCCTGATGAATAAGTTATCTAACTGCAAATTCTTCTTTATCTTGTAGGTTCATTGTGTCTGGTCAGCTGCAGAAGCTTATTCAGCCCCCTCTATTGTCTTAACATCCTATTCGTATGATGATCTGCATGTTTTTGATGATTTTGCAGAGGCTTATGGATGGTTGCGGTACAACACTGAGGTGGATGACAAAGTGAGTTTTCTGCCTTTCCTATTCTACCGAATCTGTCCTTGTGTCTTTGTTGTCACTATAATCACCTTGATGGGCTTACTCTAGTTTCTTAAAGAAGATACAAAGTAAATAAATAATGAATATAATTGCTCTGGTATAGTAAGTTAGATGATAGCAGAGGGCTGGAACTTCTTGCAGGTTGCATCATGGTGGGACTATGGTTACCAAACAACTGCCATGGCCAATCGGACAGTCATCGTTGACAATAATGCGTGGAATTACACTCATATTACAACTGTTGGTACTGCCATGTCTTCTCCTGAAAGGGCAGATGGGAAATATTTAACTCCTTGGATGTAAAATATGTCCTTGTCGTCTTTGGAGGTTTGCTTCCATCTTTCATGCTTACTTTATCTCACAAAAAAAAGTATTATTCTCGTGGGTTACTCTACATGTCAGGTCTTGTCGGCTACCCAGTGATGATATCAATAAGTTCTGATGGACGGTTCGCATAGGAGGGGGGTGTTCCCTCATATAAAGGAA
This sequence comes from Boswellia sacra, assembly GCA_013180625.2. Taxonomy (NCBI): domain Eukaryota; kingdom Viridiplantae; phylum Streptophyta; class Magnoliopsida; order Sapindales; family Burseraceae; genus Boswellia; species Boswellia sacra. Next base: position 40,471 of record SNVD02014373.1, read on the forward strand.
CCCGATTACCTTGTAGGTTCCTGTTTCCATCAATATTAATGTAAAGAAAATGAAGTTCTGTTTTATGGTGTAATACTATACATTAGCAGAACTTTAAATTGCTTGTAGATGTTATTAACTGTTTTGAAACCTTACTTTCTGTTTGAAGAGAGATGGCCAGTATCGGGTTGATTTTCAGGCCACTCCCGCCATGCTAAATTGTCTCATGTACAAACTCTCATATTACAGGTCAGCTTTTGCAGCAACTTAAGAATATACAATTTCTAAAACATGTATGGCTATTAACTATTACAATCTATATGTCTTTCCTATAGGTTTGTAGAGACTGATGGCAAAGGCTTCGATAAAGTAAGGCGAACTGAAATTGGGAAGAAATATTTCAAACTTATGCATTTTGAGGAGGTTAGATGATCTTAATCTGCATTGTAAAAAGTTCTCTACATTGATATAGTTGTCTGGCGTATCGCATTCAGAATTCATTTGGGAGTTAGAAGTTCAAGTTTTATCAAAAGAACATGAACTTCTCTTGAGTTTCTGAAGGGAACAATTAAAACAATGCTTGTATGCACTTAAATTTAACTTGGGTATCCTAGAACAAGATTTAAATTTTCCATATACCCTGATGAGCACACTAGCACAGCTTGGTTGCCTGAAAGGGGTTTACTGAAAGTTTTCTCTACTTATATTGGTCATGACATGTACATAAGCTATCCTACTCAATATTTCTGACATCTTACCCTTCTTATCAAATTAGGTATTCATAACTCACCATTGGATGGTGCAGATATACAAATTGAAACCACCAAAGAACAGGATCCGTAGAAAGACAAAGAAATCAAAGTCGGTATGTATGACTGTTTGATATTTCAAGAGTTTTTACTTGAGATTTTTTTCCCACATAATCTAAACCTATTTTTAACTGTTCTTTTACTCATCTTTGTCATAAATCTAGTTCTACAACAACTATCTCAAAAGGAAGTGGAGCAAGAAAGAAGAATCCTTGGCAGTATTATGTTTTCTTTTATTGAATTAATTAGACTTCCTTAGTTTTCTTTTATTATGTTTAATTTTAATCTTTATTACATTTAATGTTACTACAGCAATGGAAGGGCAATCCTTTTGGATATTGAAATGATGAATCATGTTAACTTAAAGGAATTGTCTCGATAGTCTTTCTTAAATGCTTTCTTCCCTTTCTTTTCTCTCTTTTGTGGGGGCTGTTTAGCCAATGTTTGTACAATGTGAAATTCTTGGAGTTCACCCTGCAGATACCGCTTTATATTTTCAACAAGTTTACACCCCTAATTTTAAATTTATTTTGACTCTGTTAGTATATCACTAACTTCCTTTGTTGCTGGCCATGTTATCTTCATCCAATTAATTTACAGACCGGACAATGGTGAAATTCTTGGAGTTCATATTCTTCGTTTGCATGCTGCGGACCTAATCCATGAAGCATCTAATGCAATTGCATTAGGGACATGTATTCAGGTGGGCCTCTCCTTTGTAAATTCTTTTTCATGTTTCAAATTCCCTTGATGAGTTGGAATGCTGGTGACACTATTTTTAGTAGTCTTTATAGGAGCAGAAGAAACCCCACTTGTGTCTGCCTTTCGGCTACTAAATGTGTCTCATGCTGTCCGTTTTGGTTTTTTTCCTCTTTGCCAAAGCACTTGCAATTGGACACTCATCTACTTGCCAAATTTATGATGCAATACAGTGTTTTTAACTTCCTGTTTATGAGCCTGCTTCTTTTAGATTGGCTTTCTAATAGCAATATAGTTTTCATGATACTGATTGTTTGGAAGTTTATTATTTCATGTAACTTTCAAGTTTCTAGCTCTGTTATGTGGTGTGTAGGTTATTACATAGTACTTTGATTTTCATTTACCAAAATGTTAGCTCCATTGGCTTAATTGAACGATATGTGGAATGTTATAAATTCTCAAAAGTTTGGTTTAAGTGATGAGTAGTCACATCAAGTGTTTCATATGTTTTGTATGCTTCATTTGCTGGATGCGATGTGGAGTATGCGATATAAAGGCCTGCAATACCAAAAAGCGCTCTAAGATCATCAATACACACAAATTAGGGTTGCTTACTTGAGTCAGGAATTAAATATCATTATTTACCCTATTTAATAGATACTGACATTATTTATTTACTATTTTATTTGCATATAAGCATGTATTTAGGTTCGTTGAGCTAAGCAGCATCATTCTTAAGCTTGACTTGCAAAATTACTAGTTTGAAATTATCTTTGAGCTTGTTTTGTTTTTAATATATCAATATACGCAAGCAAGCCATTATATCAACAATTATGAGTGGAACTGCAACAGCTTGTATAGTTGTATGGTCCTGTCTTTCGTAATTTATCCCAGTATAATGGAATGTTGCATCGTTAATTTACTATCTTTAATTCTTTTGCAGTCGTTTTAATTGGTATGCTTGGGACTGTTGTCTCAACTAGCTTAACTAAGTGACTTTCTGAGAAATGTGAATGCATTTCCTCTTGTAAAGAGAAAGGACAATAAAAAAAAGAAAAAAAATTGATAATGGCTTCTAGAGCTATTTTAAGAAGGAAGATATTAATCTTTGATCACCTGAATGCCTCTGCTCGTTCAATTCAAAGCTTTCAATGTCTTGGGCATGCTGTTCAGAATCTTGATTCATGTCATTATAGCTCATCTGCAAACCGTGGCTCTTTGGATTTCAATCATTTGAAGCTGAACTTCGTGAAGATTGTAGGGAGAGAGGCATGCTTGGATTGCTGTCAGTTGACGAAATGCGTCAACAGGTTTTCCACATTAATCTCTTCTAAATAGCTCTTTTCATTTGTCAATTGCATATGTACACTAGATTATAGTTTTTGAAAGTTATTCTAATTTTGAATATGTTGATTAGAAGAAATGTAATGCTTATACTAGGTTGTGTGGTTTGCAACGTGGCAAACAATGGTTTAACAAATGACATAATTTTGACCTTTTCTCTCGGTGTACATAGTTACTTCCCTACCTGGCCTAACTTTTGATTTACCTTGACATGTCCAGATCGAACTTTACAACAGCATGGTAGATAAAGAGGGTACTGACAGTGAGAAAGATGCCATAAAGGCATATAGAGCAGCTCGAGAAGAAAGTGACCATGTTGCTGAAGGTGATGATAAGGTTTCTTCAGCACTCAAAGAAAGGGTAAGACTCATTTGATGCTCCTCTTTTCCTATCACATACATTTTAGATATTATTAACTAGTTGAATCCTTGCTCAGACTTCAGGCTGATGTTATGCTTCAAAATCTTGAGAAAGAAATCGATGATGTGGATGCTAAAATTGGTGATCGTTGGCAACTACTTGACAGGTTTATCATCATTTTCAGATGATGCTTCTGTCTTTTATCCAATTTGTTATTGGTTATTTTGTGGCATCTACTTTCATGATAAAAATGGATCTTGTTAGTAGTAACTGATATTCCCTATATTCTACCATAGTTTTTTTTTTTGATGAAAAAAAAAAAGAGAAAGAAGTGTCATATAGCCTAGCCATCTGCTGATAATATTCACGTGATCCACAACAGCCTTGTTTGTCTAAGATGCAACTATTAATTCAGATTCAGGTTTAGCTGCCTCTATGTGTTAGCCCTAAGGCTACATGATAATTTTGATGATAACAATACACATTGATTAATTGAGATTTACTAACATGTTTATTTATGTGCAAGAGTAAGATCATTGAAATAATTTTAAAATCAAGAAGAGGCTTATTAAAATGAAGTGTTGAAGCTAAGGAGAAGACTACATGTTAAAGGCACCAAAGTTTAAGAACAAGGATTGACTCAAGGAATGTGACACATGAGCAATGTTCAATCAATTGGTCATATATATCTCTACAAATATCCAAATGACGTGATTCTTGAGCCTTTGGAAAGCTTACTCAATTTATAACATTTCATATGTTTTAATGAAATTCAAATTTCAAGTGCAAGTTTGTCCAAATCATCATGCAATTTGGAAGACAAATGGAAGCAGCTGACATGAGCACCGAATACTCCTTTGGACATATCTTGAGCTAGAAATATCAAAATGACTTGATTCTTGCGGCATTAGAAAGATGACTTAATGGGCACATTTCATATTTGTGAAGAAGTATTCAAATTTCAATGAAGACTGGACCATAATTGAACATGCAATTCAGTGGACTGACACGAGAAAGAAAAATCAAGTCACATGAGCACCGAATGGTGTTTTAGCCATATCCTGAGCTACAGATATCCAAATGATTTGATTATTAATGTTTTGGAAATATTATTCAAATATGAAGATTTTTTATGTTTTGAAGAAATTCAAATTTCAAATGGAAGGCTGACAGAATATCATTCAAATAAGTGGACGACACATGAAAGAAAATCTAAGTCACTTGAGGCTAATGAATTGGTGTTTTGGCCATATCTTGAAGATACAGATATCCCAAATGACTTGGTTCTTTGATGAGTTGGAAGCTATTCAAATGTACAATCTTTTTATTGTTTTACAGATTTTCAAATTTCAGAACGAATGCAGAAACATTGACAAAAATGGCAGACAGATTACGGTTTTTATGGTGGGCAGAAAATTTGGAGTTGGTGTCTTCACTTGATTAAGTTCATCCCATTTGCCTATAAAAGGAGCCCTTCTCCCATGCATTTAAGGAGTGCAAGAGAAGCATTTTCTCAAGCAAAAAGCAAGAGAAATATCAAGTCTAGAGAGCTTTTATATTATTTATCTACTCTTTGAAGAGAGTTATACATTTATTGTAAAAATTATCTTTGTTCTTGTATTGTGGTAGAGTGAGATATTATTGTAAAGGTATAAGTATCCTTGAGAGAACTCTTTGTTGTGTGTTATCAAGGGTTGAAGGAAGTTGCCTTGGTGAGGTTTGTTCATCAAGAAGAACTCTTGGTGTGGTGTTATCAAGAGTTGAAGGAAGTTGCCTGGGTGAGGTTGTTCATCAAGAAGAACTCTTGGTGTGGTGTTATCAAGGGTTGAAGGAAGTTGCCTTGGTGAGGTTGTTCATCAAGAAGAACTCTTGGTGTGGTTTTATCAAGGGTTGAAGGAAGTTGCCTTGGTGAGGTTGTTCATCAAGAAGAACTCTTGGTGTGGTGTTATCAAGAGTTGGAAGAAAAGTTCTTGGTGAGGTTGTTCATCAAGCAAGTTGTAAAGATTTCTACAACTTAGTGGAAAGCTTAGCTCGTGGAGCTAGGAGCCCGTGACGTAGGCAAGGTTTGCCGAACCACGTAAATTGAGTTTGCACTCTCTCTATCCCTTTCCTCTTTACATTTACTTGCACTTGTGATTGTTCATCATTATTATTCTTTTGATTGCATCTTTGTAAATTCTAATTTCATCTTCTTCACCTTTATTCTCAAAGAAAGAGTTAAATAATTTTGATCTTTCAAGAAAAATTTTCTAAATCCGTTTTGATAAATAAAAACCCAATTCACCCCCCCGCTTGGGTTGCCATACCTGGGTCACAAGGGTGTCAGAGCAAGGTTGCTCATTTTTTAAATCTTAACCGATTTTTGAGCTATGGCAACTTTTAATTCAACTTCATATGTTGAGGGATTTTCTATCTCTAGACCTCAATTTTTTAATGGAAGTGATTACTCTTATTGGAAAACTAGAATGAGTATTTTCTTGAAATCTTTTGATTATGATTTGTGGTCTATTGTTTTGGAAGGACTTTTTGTTCCTACCAAAATTGAAAATGGGGAATGCATGCTTAAAGAACCTAAAGAGTTTAGTGAAGATGATAAAAAGAAATTGAGTTTGAATGCTAAAGATATGAATGTGTTGTATTGTGCTCTAGATAGAAATGAGTTTAATAGAATATCTACTTGTTCTACTGCACAAGAAATATGGCACACACTTGAAGTAACTCATGAAGGAACTAGTCAAGTTAAAGAATCTAAAATTAGTATGCTGGTTCATAGTTATGAGCTTTTTAATATGAAATTGGATGAATCAATTTCTGAAATGTTTACTATATTTACGGATATTATTAATAGTTTGAAATCTCTTGGTAAATCTTATTCTAATGTTGAAATGGTGAGAAAGATTCTTAGTGTCTAGCCAAATCTTGGGAGCGCAAGGTGACGGCATTCAAGAGCAAAGAACCTCACCAAACTACCATTAGAAGAACTTATGGGTTCTCTCATGACTCATGAAATCACCTTGAAGGAGAATGAAGAAGATTTCAAGAAAAAAAAAATATCGCTTTCAAATCTTCAACAAAAGAAGATGATGAGTCCGACGATGAAGGAGATGATGAAGATCTTGCATTCATCACAAGAAAGCTAAAAAGGATGATTAGAAGAAACCAAGGATTCAAGAAGAATTCTAGAAGGGAGTACAAAGGGTAAAGCTCAAAGCAAGATAAGAAAAATGATCAAGTCATTTGCTATGAGTGCAAGAAACCAGGACATGTAAAGATGGATTGTCCTTACTTCAAAAGTCAAAACAAGAAATCCAAAGCAATGAAAGCCACAAATTGGGATGATAGTGAAGCTAGCTCTACCGAAGAAGAAGATTGCGAAGTGGCAAACCTGTGCTTCATGGCTTTAAGTGACGATGAGGTAAGTATTCTAAACTATGATCCTAAACTTTCATATGATGAATTACTTGAAGCATTACAAAATTTACATGTGCAATTTGATAAACAAAATTCAAAAATCAATGCTTTCAAAAAGAAGTCAAAACTCATGTTATCTCAATTAGAAGAGTTGGTGGAAATAAATGAAGCTTTAGAAAATGAAAATGAAATTTTAAAGCAAAACGATTTTGAAAGTTTGGAAAGTCAAATACATTTTTTAAAAACTGAAAATGAGATTTTAAAACAAAAGGATTTTGATAAATTGGAGAAACAAAATGCTAGTTTGAAAAAGGAAAATAATGACTTCAGAAATATTGTTGATAGTTTTACAAAAAGCACAAAAAAATTGAATTCTATGTTACAAAACCAAAGGTGCGTTTTTGATAAAAGAGGTTTAGGATATAAAACTCTTAAAAATCAAAAGTATTTTAAAAAATTATTTTGCTCATGCATCTTCTAGAAATAATCCTAATCGTTCATGTACTTATTGTGGAAGAAAAGGACACAAAGTGCATTCTTGCTATATTAAGAGAAATCCTAAGTTGAAACAAATATGGGTTCCAAAAAGTACCATAACTAACCCCCAAGGACCCAAGAACTTTTGGGTACCAAAAAGTTACTCCTTGAATGTTGATTGTAGAGACAAAGTGGCAAACACAAGTTGTACTTAGATAGTGGATGCTCAAGGCATATGACCGGAGATGCCTCTAAGTTCTCAAGATTAATCATGAAGAAAGGAGGATATGTGACCTTCGGTGATAATGCCAAAGGAAGGGTAATCGGACATGGTGATATTGGTAACCCTTCTTCACCTATTATTAAAAATGTTTTGCTTGTTAATGGTTTGAAACATGATTTGATTAGCATTAGTCGATTGTGTGATAAGGATATTTTGTTTTTTAGCCTAATAGATGTGTGATTAAGGATTTTAGTAACAATAAGATATTATTTGTTGGTAATAGATGTGGTAATATTTATACAATTGATATTGATGTTAATGATCTTGTAGAAAATTGTTTCATTGTTAATCATGATGCTTGGTTATGGCATAGAAGGTTAGGTCATGCCAGCATGGACACAATTTCAAAAATTTCTAAAAATGATTTAGTTGATGGTCTTCCAAAAATAAAAATTGAAAAGGATAAGAATTGTGATGCTTGTCAATTTGGAAAACAAGTGAGAACTTCTTTTAAACAAAGAAATTTATTTCAACAAATAAACCTCTACAATTACTTCATTTGGATTTATTTGGACCATCAAGAACTCAAAGCCTTGGTGGAAAGTATTATATGTTTTTGTTATTGTTGATGATTATTCAAGATTCACTTGGGTATTATTCTTGAAAACTAAAAATGAGGCCATACAAGCTTTTTCAAAATTTGCAAAAAAAAAAGTTCAAAATCAAAAAGGGTATTCTATTGTGTCCATTAGGAGTGATCATGGTGGTGAAGTAGACAATGTTGCATTTGAAAATATTTTTGATGAAAATGGTTTTGAACATGATTTTTCCGCACCTAGAATTTCATAACAAAATGGTGTTATTGAGAGGAAAAATAGGACTATCCAAGAAATGGCTAGGACCATGTTACTTGAAAATAATTTGCCAAAATATTTTTGGGCCAAAGCCGTTAATACCGCATGCTTTATAATTAATAGAGTCCATATTAGAGCTTTAATAAAGAAAACTCTTTATGAACTTTGGAATTGAAGAAAACCCAATATTGGATTTTTTAAAGTTTTCGGATGTAAATGTTTTATTTTAAACATCAAGGATAACCTTGGAAAATTTGATGCAAAAGCCGATGTTGGAATTTTTGTTGGCTACTCCAACCATAGTAAAGCATATAGAGTTTTTAACAAAAAGACTCTTAATATTGAAGAATCTATGCATGTTGAATTTGATGAAACTAATGTTATTTCTTCAAAGAATTTAGATGATGATATTGTTGAGGTAGAAAAGCAAATCAAGGAATCAAGGCTTGATGAAAAGAGTCAAGATGGATTATAACTTCAACAAGAAAAGCTTGAGGAAGTAATTGATTCTTCCCAAGAATTATCAAAGGAATAGAGGTACGCAAAAGCTCACCCTAAAGATCTCATTATTGGTGAACCATCACAAGGTATGAGAACTAGATCTTCTTTTAGGAACTTTTGTAATCATTTTGCATTTGTCTCTCAATTTGAACCAAAATCTTTTAAAGAAGTCGAAAACGACGAAAGTTGGATTTTGGCTATACAAGAACAATTGAACCAATTTGAGAGAAATCAAGTTTGGGAATTAGTCCTTAGACCCAAATATGACTAAACCCCTTAGTCAAGATAGATTTTGCATAATTAGAAGAGAATTAGGCATGTTGGATATGTCTTAATTTTGCTTTAATATGATAATCTTTGAATGGTAGCATATGTTAAAGGGGAGAATATATTTTAGGGGGAGTAATTAATTTGACTACATCTTTTTGATGATAACAAAAGGGGGAGAAATGGATGGTTTGCTTATATTCATAACAATTGCTCTCTTTTTGCTTATTGTTGATTTTATTTTCATTCTTGATTTTAGATTATATTTTAAAGCAATCAATGGTTTGTCATCATCAAAAAGGGGGAGATTGTTAGCCCTAAGGCTACATGATAATTTGGATGATAACAATACACATTGATTAATTGAGATTTACTAACATGTTTATTTATGTGCAAGAGTAAGATCATTGAAATAATTTTAAAATCAAGAAGAGGCTTATTAAAATGGAGTGTTGAAGCTAAGGAGAAGACTACATGTTAAAGGCACCAAAGTTTAAGAACAAGGATTGACTCAAGGAATGTGACACATGAGCAATGTTCAATCAATTGGTCATATATATCTCTACAAATATCCAAATGACGTGCTTCTTGAGCCTTTGGAAAGCTTACTCAATTTATAACATTTCATATGTTTTAATGAAATTCAAATTTCAAGTGCAAAGTTGTCCAAATCATCATGCAAGTTGAAAGACAAATGGAAGCAGCTGACATGAGCACCGAATACTCCTTTGAACATATCTTGAGCTAGAAAAATCAAAATGACTTGATTCTTGTGGCATTGGAAATATGACTTAAGGAAGAACATTTCATATGTTTTGAAAAAATTCAAATTTCAAACATAAGGCCGACATAATTGACATGCAATTCGGTGGACTGACACAAAGAAGAAAAATCAACTCACATGAGCACCGAATGGTGTTTTTGCCATATCTTAAGATAGAGATATCCAAAGCTTTGATTCTCATGTTTTGGAAAGATTATTCAAATATTCAGATCTTTCATGTTTTGAAGAAATTCAAATTTCAAACGAAAGGCTGACATAATTATCATTCAATTTGGTGGACTGACACAAGAAAGAAAAATCAAGTCACATGAGCACCGAATGGTGTTTTGGCCATATCTTGAGCTACAGATATCCAAATAACTTGGTTCTTGATGCGTTGGAAATCTTATTCAATTTTAAAGATCTTTTATGTTTTGCAGATTTTCAAATTTCAAACGAAACATTGACAAAAATGGCAGACAAGATTACAGTTTTTATGGTGGGCAGAAAATTTGGAGTTGGTGTCTTCATTTGATTAAGTTCATCCCATTTGCCTATAAAAGGAACCCTTCTCCCACGCATGCATTCAGCAAGACAAGAGCAAGAGAAGCATCTATCAAGCAAAAAAAATAAGAGAAATATCAAGTCTAGAGAGCTTTTATATTCTTTATCTACTCTTTGAAGAGAGTTGTACTTTTGTTGTAAAAATTTTCTTTGTTCTTGTATTGTGGTGAGAGTGAGATCTTCTTGTAAAGGATAATAGTTATCCTTGAGAGAACTCTTGGTGTGGTGTTATCAAGAGTTGAAGGAAGTTACCTTGGTGAGTTATTCATCAAGAAGAACTCTTGGTGTGGTGTTATCAAGAGTTGAAGGAAGTTGCCTTGGTGAGGTTGTTCATCAAGAAGAACTCTTGGTGTGGTGTTATCAAGGGTTGAAGGAAGTTGCCTTGGTGAGGTTGTTCATCAAGAAGAACTCTTGGTGTGGTGTTATCAAGAGTTGGAAGAAAAGTCTTGGTGAGGTTGTTCATCAAGCAAGTTGTAAAGATTTCTACAACTTAGTGGAAAGCTTAGCTCGTGGAGCTAGGAGCCCGTGGACGTAGGCAAGGTTTGCCGAACCACGTAAATTGAGTTTGCACTCTCTCTATCCCTATCCTCTTTATGTTTGCTTGCACTTGTGATTGTTCTTTATTGCTATTCTCTTGATTGCATTATATTTTCATCTTCTTCACCTTTATTCTCAAAGAAAGAGTTAAATAATTTTGATCTTTCAAGAAAAGTTTTCTAAATCCGTTTTGATAAATAAAAACCCAATTCACCCCCCTCTTGGGTTGCCATACCTGGGTCAACAGATTTGTGTCGGTAAGGAAGAACCATACATCATCTAGAAGGATCCAAGCATTTGATGTGCCAAGGATTGTCGACAATGGATCAAGACCTCCACTTTACGAGTGGTGTCAAGATTGATTAAGAAATTAAATATAAATCATATTGAATAAACATTATAAGATTAAGATTATTAAGCACATATTAAGGGTTAGAGAATCCTTATTCTCATATCAAGGGTTTCACCCTTTCACCTTAGCAAAAGAGAAATTAGAAGAACATTATAATAGAAAGAAAATAAAATGCAAGAAAAAGGAAATTCATTAATAACATAAACACACAAAACACAATACAAGATCCTAGCCAAAGCCAAAATGTTCCAGCCAAGGCCAAGATGCCCTAATGGGTCACAAGGCACCTCTATTTATAGATACATCCAGGGGCAAACTTGTCAAATTACAAGGGCATAATTGTCAAATATTAGTTGTAAATATCTTTGACAATTGGGATCATTAGGCACCGACTTTGACCATCAATTTTGACATCGAAATGTTGTGAATTTTAATCATATTTTTTTCATGAAAGTTGTAGATATTTCTCTCAGCTTTCTATAACATATTGATTTGCACAATTTGGATACGTATTTTGAGAGATACGGTCCAAATACTGAGGCCTGGTCAGACTGGGCCGAGACTGTAGATGGGTTCACTTCAAGCCCAATTTTGGTCCACTAAGAGCCCGAATTTGATGATGCTTGTGAAATGCAATCTTGTAGACAATTAAATCAGCTTTCCAAAACATTAAGAATTGCACCATTCTGATCTATAAATAGAGAGTTATGCCCATTTTACAAACCTGTAACAAAACCAAAATTAAGAGGAATTAATTCCAAAGATGCAAATGCTACAAATATGCTTAAGTTGAGGAATTTAATGACACTATTAATGCAATATGATGAACTAAACTCTTATTAAACATGCATATTTAAGTGTTCATCAAAGAGTAATATCAGTCGATAAAATCTTCGACCGAAATCACGCGGAAGAATTCCTCCAGATATTAGAAAGTGGTTTGTTGAAAAATGCACCAAACAAGGTAAAAAAAAATTGAATTGATTTTCATTATCAAGAGATGTTTGAATTTTGCAAGAACTTGCAAAGACAATGGAAGAATCCCCATTGATTCAAAGAATCAATAATATGATAAGAACTCCCAAGTGAAGAGAATAACGAACGCAAGAGAAGTCGAGAATGAAGAATGTTAGAACATGACAAATAAGGAATTTCCACAATAGACTAGAAGAAATCAAGAATAGAAGTAAGAATACTCGAAAGAAGGTCGTGAAACCTAATGAGTACAAAGACTAGAAGAACATGAATAATACTCCAAAGAGGGGCATGAAACCTAGCAAATGCAAAGTCTAAAGAAATCAAAGAAGGTCTTAACGATACTTAGCCAAAGGCACAAAGAATGAGAAGGTCTAAAAACTGTAAAGCAATGCATGATAGAAGATTTCCCAGTGGGCATGCATTAGAAGGAACCCTTAGGAAGTAGGTGCACTCAAAAGCGCTTTAAACCTTAGAATAGGCACAAGCCCTAAGAAGAAGCGCACTAAAAAGTGTTGAAAACCCTAAGAAATAGGTGCACTTAAGAGTGTTTCAAGCCCTTAGAATAGACACAAGCCCTAAGAAGAGGTGTACTGAATAGTGTTGAAAACCCTAAGAAGTAGGTGCACTTAAGAGTGTTTTAAGCCCTTAGAATAGACACATTGAAGAGTGTTACTAAACCCTAAAAAATTGGTGTACTTAAGAGTGTTAGAAACCCTAAGAAGTAGGTACACTAAATAGAGTTTTATCTTAGCATCGTGAGGATGCACTTCATGCATTAGAATGATGTATTTGTCTACACCAAAAGGATGCACATTGTGCATCATAGGGAGGTATCTGTCCGCACTAGAAAGGTGCATTGCATGTATCATAAGGATGTATTCTAGCCCTTGAATGGGCACATCAGCCTCTAGATGGGCACATTAACCCTTGAATGGGCACATCCACCCTTAGAATGTGCACCTCAGTACGTGAATGGGTGCTATTGTTACAAGAATAGAGATGATGAGAAAGTCTGATAGAATAAGAACGAAGACAAAGATGTCGAGAGGGAAGAAGGAAAGATCAAACAAGAGTACTTTGTCGACTTTTGTGTCTCATAAACCTCTGCAAAGTAGGGGGTAAGTTATAGACACTGGAATTTTGAGGCTCGATGACAAAAATAAAGATGGATGTCGAGCAAAAAAGATGATGAAAATACCCTTGGAGACCAAGAAAGAAAATGTGAGAAGGAATTAATGGTCTTAAAAACTGACATGTGAGTTTAAAAAATCACATAAATTAATCTAAGAGGAATCTGATGATGAGTCATATACCGTTGCGAAGCCCCGGATGTTTAGTTTTCATAGACATTTACAGATCACAAATCAAAGTTGAATTCAAAAAGTTATGTGTGATCGAACAAGCAAATATCAGAAGGGACTGCGATGCAAAATAACAAAATAAAGGGGTTGAGGTAAATAGCTGCCCCGCTGTTGACCAATAACCGCCCAGCTTTTTAATGGTCTGTCGGCCATCTACCAATGATCGGCCAACTGTTGGTTGCGTATTCTTGAAAATTTGCATAAAAAACCTTCCTTTTTTAGATCTTTCTTCCTTTTTCAACTTTACCTCTCTCCTATATAAGCACTCCCTTTCCCACTTTACAACACACATCAAATTTTGAATAATTCTCTCTTCTTTCTATTGAAGACACACTCTAGAATTCAAGAAGTCTTTTTCAGCATAAAGTTTTTAGGCATTCTATTGCTGTAAACCTAGAAATGATACATCTTGAGAGCAGGATTCTCTCCTCCCTCTTATCATTCTTCTTTATTTTCTTGCTTAGAATTAAGCATGTTTAGGTTTATTAATACTTAGAATAAGTATGTTAGAATTTATTCTTATGCTTAGAAGCATATTAGGGTTATTATGAATTATTCTAACCCTTATTTGTTTTGCGAGATCGATAAGTGTGTCGAGGTAAGTCTACTATCCCTTCTTTATTAGAATCATGCTTACAGGTTTAATTTCTTTACGAATACTTAGAAACATGTTTAAGAGCGCATGCTTAGAATCATGTCTAGGAGCATATGATCAGAATGATGCTAAGGAAGACTTGTACTTGCTCTGATGAATGCTAGGAAATAGCATAGAATAGGTAAGAATTACCATTTTACATTCTAATGACTTATTTGATGATGATTGCTTGAATTAGGCTAGAATATGCCATGAATGATATGTTTAGGCTAGACTATGCCATGATAACCATGATTAGGCTAGAAATGCCATGAATTAATGTGAATAATGCTAGAATTGTAATAGGCAGAATTACAATGATATAATTTATCAAATCTAGGCTAGAACACTATGATACTAGATTATGGCCATGTATTGAGTTTTATTTGCTTATTTTAATTTTATTATATTAAGAAGTGTAATTGTATGATGCCATGAAGCAGTGACGGACTCACATTAATGGTGATGGACCATTACTTAGAATGAATATTCAAAATAATGAATGTGTGAATACACTTGTAGAGATTTTATAAGTATTGAATAGACTCACATACGGTGGTGAGGAATTCACTATTTATTAAGTCTCCAATTGATTGTTTATATTTGGATATGTAATTTATTTCGAATGAATGTATAGAATATCTCTATTTGTAGAATTATTTTATTGTTGAAGAACAAATGATGTAATCCTCTTTCCCTTCCCCTATGTTTGAAAGGAAATGTAATCCATTCTCCTCCCTTTTTCTATGGATGTTTATGACTACTTTGATTGAATAATCATCTCACATATCTACTAAAGATTAATATGAAATGTGTACATAAAATGGATAACACTAAGTGGACTAAGTAACGATGTGAGATGTTCTTATTTGGTAATCCCTAGTAGAAGCCGAATTTTGATCCGAGCGGGTCGAAAGACTCGTACCAAACTTTCGAACCTGTCTCTGAAGGGACGATGGTAGTTTAGGTCTTAAAGCAAGGGATCAGATTACCACCATTCATTCCTAATGGAATAATTAGGTGGCGACTCCATTCTCCAGACATGCCTATGACTTGTTTGTGTTCCCTTAAGTCTCAAAAGAGGCTTTGACACAGTCTCATGATCACAAATGCTCTGACGAGATGAAAGCCTGTTCGCATGACTACAATATCTTTTACCTTGTCCCAGATCATCGAGTGGTTGTATTCACGAAAGAAATCCAACTCATGGGATCTCTCAAGCTCCGTACGACACACAACCAACATCTTCATCCACAGGAAAAAAAAAATCCTGACAAACAGGAAGTAAGGATGGTGGCACTCCTAACTCGTAGGCCCACATCTATTGTAAACAAGATAAAATCAAAAATCGAATTTAAATGAACAAAATATAAAGGTGTAAAAGGGAAAGAAATTACCTCAAGTAATGGAGCAAAACCGATAATCACAGTAATACATCGACAAGCACGATTTAAACCAAAGTACAATAGGCCGAGAGCATCATGGCCCTAATCGAAGGTCCTCACTTGGTCGAGATCCTGAAGGGTAGGAAGCAAATTAAGAAGGCAGTGTTCGATGCATTGATAAAAAGAGTTGAACCAAACAGATACACGATAAAGCTTTGTGCATACTGATCTACCTCGACTGAAGTTAGATCCAATCTTCACTTCCAATAGTCGTACAATGCATTATACCGAATTGCGATGGTGTTCTTGATCTTTACGGTGCATCCAAGACGCTGACGAACCAAATCTCTCTAGTCTTTATCTGCAATGCAAGGATCAATGGGTACAACCTCCCCACCATATGGAAGGCCAATCATGCGATAATGTCGAATGCCATGATAATTATCTCACCAGTCAGAAGATGAAAAGTGTGAGTTGTGTCTATCCATCTCTCATATAGAGCAGCCAATGCTCAACAATCAGTGTGCCGAGAGGCATGTGGAAGAGAAGTGATAAACTCATAAAAGCCAGCAACAATAATCCTGTTCCTCACAGCCTTATTCTCTATCTTTGAGAACCAACTATGGGCTCTAGAAAATGACATACATATCTTGTTCTCATGGAAGTCCTAAGGCAAGAAATTGAAGTCTTTACATGAATACATGCCTAGAAAATAGAAAAACAAAGAATGAAGAAAAATGTGTACCTAGTTGATCATGTGGAAATCTAAGTCATAGACAACAGGTACCTCTTGGTGTCTCAAAAGACCTCTCAAAATTGATCTCCAAACTGGATCACACTCATTCAATTCAAGATGGATTAGATGACCCACCATTAGAAAGAGGATATTGAGATGGTCGTGTAGGAGAAAACTAGAGGCAAATCGGATGAAAAACGAAAAAATGGGACATGGATAAAGCAAAGAAAGACAAAGGGTTGTTATATAAACCGTTGTCAGCTGGCCACCGATCGGCAGTCATACCACTTCCTACAGTCGACTGGCTGCCCCTTTCATGAGGGGAAAAAGGGTAAAAGGTCGAAGAGAGAAAAGAGAAGAAAGAAAAAAAAGGAAAGAAAGAAAGAAAAAATAGAGAGAAAGAAGAGGGAAAAAGACATAAAAAAGAGAGAAAGACAAAGAAAGAGAAAGAAAGAGAGAAAAAGAAAAAGAAAATAAAGAGACGAAAGAAAAGGCTAAGAGGAAAAAAAAACTCTGCATTGACCTTAAGACACTGAAAGAATTTTTGGATGCACCAGTGACAAGGACTCGACCATGGCAATAGCTTAGCAACTCACAAGGAAAGTTGAGCAATAACAATCGATGAAATCTTCGATTGACTCACATGAAAGAATTCCTCCAAAGACTAGAAACCAGTTTGTTGAGGAATACGTCGAACAAGGTAAATTTTGAATTGATTTTAAATCATTAAGAGATGTTCGATATTTTGTAGGAATTTGCAAGGACGATGGAAAGATCTCCAATGAGTCCAAGAATCAATAACATGATGTCAACTCCACCAATGAAGTCCTACAAATGAAAAACCTAAAGAGATCAAGAACAAAGAATGCTAGAGCATAACAAAACAAGAATTTTTCCCAGTAGACTATAAGAAATTAAGAATAGAATCAAGATACTTGGAAGAAGGGCATGAAACCCAACGAATACAAAATTTGTATAGATCGAAGAAGAATGAAGAAAACTTAACCGAAGATATGAAGAATGAAAAAGTCTTAAGATCGCGAGGTAGTGCATGATAGACATTTTCCTGATAGGCATGCATTAGAAGAAACCCTTGAAATGAGGTACACTTAGAGTGTTTTAAGCCCTTAGAATAAGCATAAGCCCTTAGAATAAGCATAAGCCCTAAGAAGACATGCATCGAAGAGTGTTTAAAAATCCTAAGAAGTAGGTGTGCTTAAGAGCATTTGAAGCCCGTAGGATAGACGCACTTGATGCGTTCGAAACTAGCAAGTATACTAGTCGCACAAGTAATAAAGTGATGAGTAAGATATCGTTCCCACGAGGATTGATTCTAATTGAATTTGTTATTTTCCAGCAACAATAAACTAAATAGGGGGGGTTTCGTTGATTGATTAACTAGATGAAATATTAATGCAAGTAAAGAATAACACAATGCAAACTTAATTGAACTGAGAATTAATCAATGATAAAAATCCGTTTAAGGGATCATTCTCTGCCACAAGATATGGATTTGCGAATTAATCATAGAATTTTCATCCAATTACACCATTGAAATTATCAACCGTAGATAACAACAAGCTCTGTTATCCCAATCTTTCCTTACTTTGTTGTTAAATAAAACAGGCTCTTTATTTAATCTCTATCCATTAAACAACCTAGAACAAGCTCTCTAAATTTAATTCAATGGATGCATTACGATAAGAAAGATAGGTTGATCTAAGCAATAAACACACAAGCTCGGATTATTTAACTTAGGTTGTATTCTCCAATTGCAATCTCTGATCACAATTTTGCTACTAAGGATTAGAAATTCAAGACAATTACGGATCAAGATTTCTAGTCTAGCAATAGACAACAACCAGATTATATTCAGTTGGCCATTCAAATACAATCAGCAAGCAATCATAAGCATTAGATATGGGAAAATACAAGCAACTTCAATTAGAGAATTGGATAACAACTTCTTACACAATCAACTCACAAAAACCATATCAAGGGCTTTGAAATCACCCTCAACCAATTCAGATTCAGTTACACATGTTTAAAAATGTGGTAAATACAATACAACATGGAGACATTCCAGAAAATGAAAGGGAAGGGAAAAACTTAGCAAATTTGATGAAAATCTCTTAGGATTATTGTTCTTCCTCTTTCCAAGCCTTCTTTCTCCTTCAAGAACTCCAGGAGATGAGAGAATTCCAGAGATGCAACCTCCCCAGTTGTTTCCCCCTCTTCAAGTTATTCAAATAAAACCCTAAAATGTGTTTATATACTCTGCTACAGTAACCTGCTATAGTGTCTCATATTATACATGCTACAGTGATTTGTGGAATTACATTTCTACACTTCTCACACTGTTTTGATTATAACTTTCGGTACACTGAATGGATTTATGAACCATAAATTTCTCTAGAAAATAGACTTCCAGAGCTTTCCAACGGTATATAACATGTTATCCGGTTCATTGTATATCAATACAATTAAATCCAAGAAGATGGTTGACTAGCAGAGGTGAAAATGAAGGGTTTTACTTCACTTTGGTGCAATTTCCTCCAAAACTCCTACAAACATCAAAACCACACAAAAACATAAAAATACCAAGGATTATAGCAAAGAAACATAGATGAATTGATATGAAAATGATACATAAATAGACACCTATCAGCACTGAAGAGTGCTAGCAAACCCTAGGAAGTAGGTGCACTGAAGAGTGTTTCATCTTAGCATCATAAGGATGGATTCCATGCATTAGAAGAATGCATCTATCTACACTACAAGAGTGCACATCATGCTTCATAAGGATGGCATTGGAAGAATGTATTTGTTCACACTAGAAGAGTGCACGTCACGCATCATAAGGGTGCCTTTTTGGCATTAGAAGGATGCATTTGTTCGCACTAGAATAACGCACTTTATGCATTAGAAATATACATTTATTCATACTAGAAGAGTGCATTTTCTACATTAGAATAATGCATATTAGCCCCCAAGTGGGCATGCCATCCCTTAAGTGGGCATCTTATCCCTTCAGTGGCCACACTCTTTTTGCAGGAACTAAAGAGGAAAGTAGATGATGAGAAGTCTAACATAATGCATGCAAAGGCTAAGATGCCAAGATGAGAGGAGGAAATGTGAAGTAAAAGTACTTTGTCGATCTTTGTGTCAGAAAAACTTCTCCAAAGTAGGAGGCAAGATGTAGACACTCGATTTTTTAGGTTTGATGATGAAGTAAAGATGAATATCGAGCAATAAAAATGACCAAAATGGCCTTGGAAGCAAAAAGAAAAGAGTCAAGAAGAAACCAATCAAAGGCTTTAAAAACTTACACATGACTTTGAAAATTCACAGATATTAATCTAGTAGGAATCTAATGATTAATCATATACCGTTATGAAGATACGGATATCTAGTTTTTACAAAATTATACAGATCACAAATCAGAGTTGAAATCAAAGAGTTATGCATGATCTAATAGCTGAAGGTCAGAAGGGACTGTATTAAAAAAATGCAAAGTTTAAGGGTTCAATGGGCCATAACTGGCTGACAGTTGTTGTCGACTATCCTTCCTACTGGCTGTCCGCCCATATCCAGATGGTAGTCCCACAGCTAGCCGATAGTCCCATAGCCAGTTGGTGGTCCTCCCACAGTCGGCTGGCACTTCCCCTCGTATTTTTGGCATATTTTGTTTAAAACCTTCCTGTTTGGTTTTTTGCCTCCTTTTTCAACTCACACCCTCTCCTATATAAACACCCCTCTCCCCAATTTCACTCATACACAGAAATCTTCTCTTCTTTCTCTTGAAGACACACTTGAAGTTCAAGTAGTCTTTTCTAATTGAATAATTTTTTAGGCGTTCTATTGCTCTAAACTCAGAAAGGGTACGTCTTAAGAGCAGTTCTCTCTTATGCCTCCTCTTTTCTTCTTTTTTTTCTTGCTTTAGAATAGGCATGCTTAGGTTTCTTTACACATAGAATGAGTATGTTTAGGTATTATTTTGATGCTTAGAATCATGTTTAGGATTATTATAAATTGTTCTAATCCTTATTTGTTTTGCAAGATGGATAAGCGTGTCAAGGTAAGTCCGTTTTCCCTTCCTTATTTAGAATCATACTAAGGTTTTATTTTCCTAGCGAATGCTTGTAATCATACTTAAGAGCACATGATTAGGATCATTGATTAGGATTTAAATTTATTTTTGAAGCATACTAGGAAATAACATAGAATTAGATAAGAACTACCTTGGTTGGTTGGAATTGCCATGTTTATTTTGATTGCCTGAGTTATGCTAGAATAGCCATTTTTTGCCATGTTTGATTGAATTAGGCTAGAATATACCATGATAACCATGTTTAGGCTAGAATATGTTATGATTAGACTAGAAATGCTATGATTTATCATAATTACTATGAATAGGCTAGAATTGTCATATTTAGGCTAGAATGTCATGATAAAATTATCAAATCTAAGTAGAAGTGCCATGATTTTAGTTTATGACTTTATTTATGATTTTAATTGGATTTGTTTTGAATTAATTACCATGATTAGATGAATATGATTAAGTGTATGTGTGAATATACATGAAGAGGCTCGATAAACATGGAAGAGACTCATATATGGTGGTAAGGAACTCCTTATTTATCGAATCTCAAATTGAATGCTTCTATAGATATTCTATATGCCTTGATATGAATGTGATAGTTGAAGTGTTTAGAAGTAAAATTACCTAATTTATTTGTTGAATGATAAATTGATGTAATCCTATTCATTATCCCCCATGTTTGATGGAAACGTAACTCTTTTCTCCTCACCTCCTTCTTTGTATGAATATACAATTCCTATTGATTGAAAATCACCTTACATGCTTTAAGAAGATGAAATGTATGCATAAAATGAACAATTTAAGTGGACTATATAACAAAGTGTAGCTATTTTTATTTGGTATTTCCCAATGGAGGTCGCATTTATATTCGGGTGGGCGGAGGGTTTCATATTAACTAATAAGGGTAATTTAGACTTTGCATGTGTAAAAGGGGTTACATTTAATCATATACATAAAAGGGGTCATGTTAAAAAAGAACTCCAAAAAGGGTTATTTAAAAAAATAACCCAGCAAAAGATGATCTTGTTTGTATAATTAAGCGTTTGTTATTTGTTAACAATATATATAATGGGAGCATGCATTTAGTTTATAATATTATTTGTTAATAATCCTTTTATTTATGCAATTTGTAAGAACAAGTGTTTTGGATTCATTTCCAAACGCATTTTATATTTTTGTTTTCAAAATTTGATGTCAATGATTCACTTCCAAACACATATCTTGTTTTTGTTTTCAAAATTTCAGCTTCAAAATTCATTTCCAAACACATATTCTTAAAACCATTTTTAAATTTATATTTTACGAATTTATTTCTAAACGCATATCCTTTACTTGAAATCGTTTCTCTAAATCATAGAAATTCATTTTTCAAATCATTTTGGAAATAAAAACACATAATTCAAAAAAAAACATAGTGTTGGTTTTTTATTTTTCCCCTTAAAATCAACATATAATGAATAATAAAATTTGTGCCTATTGAAGCTAACTACGGAGATGGTATGGTGGCAATGTTGCAAGTGTGCTAGGTTCGAATCATGTCTACCTACTCATTTTAAAAAAAAAAAAAATTTCACACCACCAAAAAAATTTTCACACAGTCAAAGGGCATTACAGTCATTTCATTGGAGATAAGATAATGATAGGGTCATTTTTGTCTATTTACAAAAATAGGGTCATTTTTTATTTTAGAGAACCCCAGGGTCATTAATGAGACTTTCCCCATAAGTTATAAACATAACATAAAGATATTATACTAAATTATAATATAAAATTATAAATTTAATATAAAAATAATTAAACAGAATCTAAATTATAAATGTTATTGGACATAATTTTTTAAAATAAGATAAATTATAGATTAACTTTAAAAAACCTAATTAATTTATATTTAAACTTTTTAATTAAAAGTTCTTATTAGTTTATCTACAAACTTTGATTAATTTTATGTTCTACTATTGCGTTATTTTTATTTTTAAAATATTTTTAAAATATTTAATATAAAATAAAATAAATTAAATAATATTTTACCTATAACCTAAATAACAAATAAAAGTCAACCATGTTTTAAATTATAAGTTATCTAATTTTCATACAAAATTAATGACAGAACTTTACCATTTAATCCAAGAGGGATTAAAGATGGCTTTATTAATATTGAGATTTTTATTCTATTACATGAGCCTTATTTTAAACTCATTTTTCACATTGATATAAATAAAAAATACAAAGATATCTGGTAAAAGTTAAAATTAACATCAGTTTACATAAATTGAATAAAATTTACATTTTCAATACATCATTACATTATATATCGTTATGTTTTAATTACAAAATTTAATTTGAAAAATAGGAGAAAACAAGAAGGAGGGTATTGGGCAATACAAAATGAAAAACAATTTTTTGGAGGAAAAGACAATAAACAGACCTTATCAGATAGAAAAGATTTAACGGGCGGAGAAGCAGCCACACATGCCAAGCAAAAGCCCAGTAGAGCCTACACCACAAATACAAAAACAAAATGTGTGTTTTCCATTGATTCTCTCCACAAAAATTGAATTGAATTGTTGGAACAATTTCGTTTCATTTCATCCAACACTTGTGCGTGTTTACTTCACAAGGTGAGATTCTATTTCTCATTGATTGATTGTGGTTGTAGGATGAGAAATTGTAGTTGGTAGAGATACAAGCAACTTAAAGTGGTTTTGAGCATGTTGGTTCTGGTTGGAAGCATGCCCTCTTTGGCTTCTTTGGTTAGTTTAGGAAGTGTAAGTGTTGTGGGCAGTGGCAGCAGCAGCAGTTCATCAGAGTCATCGTGTTGTTCTTCAGTCAAGAGGGTTTCTTTGTTGTCTCAAGGCAATTATAGGAGTGGAAGGAGATGGGTGTGTAAATATTCTGTTACTACAACTAATTTCATTGCTGACCGAAGCAGTGGGTCGGTTTCTCTTGATTCTTCTAACAACTATTCAGCAAATAGTAAAGATGATAACGATAGTGAGGATGGTGATAATGGGATTGTTCTTAAGCCTGCTCCTAAACCTAAACCTGTGTTGAAGTCCTCTGCTTCTGCTTCACCCACCTTAGTGGGAATAAATTCGGCCTCGAATTCCGGGGTTGGGTGGGAGTCATCTGATGATGAAGAGAGGAATAAGGTTATTGAGTCACTTGATGAGGTTTTGGAGAAGGCTGAGAAACTTGAGACTGGGAATGTGAATGTAAATAATCTCACTCCGTCTAATGTGAGTGATAATGCAAGAAACAATAGACCCCTGAATTCGACAGGAGCTCGCAAAACTAAGACTTTGAAGAGTGTGTGGAGGAAAGGGGATACGGTTGCAACTGTGCAAAAGGTTGTTAAACAGACACCCAAGATTAATAATGAGAAAGAGGAGCCTAAAATGCAATCTCGGTCAAATGTGCCTATTAGGCCTGTGCAGCCACCTTTTAGACCTCAACCCAAACTACAAGCAAAGCCATCAGTGGCTCCTCCTCCCATGATAAAGAAACCTGTTGTTCTGAAAGATGTGGGGGCTGCTCCAAAGCCATCAGTTAGTGGTGCTAATGAATCGGCTGCTAAAAGTAATGAACGGAAACCCATTTTGATTGACAAGTTTGCATCCAAGAAACCTGTGGTTGATCCTCTGATTGCTCACGCTGTCTTGGCCCCAACAAAACATGGAAAGGGCCCTGCACCTGGAAAATTCAGGGATGACTATCGTAGGAAAAATGCTTCCGCTGGACCTCGGAGACGGATTGTTGAAGATGAAAACGATGAGATTCCTGATGAGGAGACATCTGAACTGAATGTCTCCATTCCGGGTGCAAAAAAAGGCAGGAAATGGACTAAAGCTAGCCGAAAGGCAGCTAGACTTAAGGCTGCCAAAGATGCAGCTCCAGTCAAAGTTGAAATTCTTGAGGTTGGGGAGAAAGGTATGTTGATAGAGGACTTAGCATACAACTTGGCCATTGGTGAAGGTGAAATTCTTGGGTACTTGTATTCAAAAGGCATTAAGCCTGATGGTGTACAAACTCTGGACAAAGACATGGTGAAGATGATATGTAAAGAGTATGAAGTGGAAGTATTAGATGCCGACCCTGTTAAAATGGAAGAAATGGCTAGGAAGAAGGAAATTCTTGATGAAGAAGACCTGGACAAGCTGGAAGACAGGCCTCCTCTCCTTACAATAATGGGTCATGTTGATCATGGAAAGGTAAGTTTCAGTGAAGGAGATTTTGTTCATCATTTTGTTAGTTGTGATTTAATGTCAGATGGGAAGAATTATAATTCTATGATTTGAATGTCGATGAAAACAATTAAAATTCTATTTCGTTGCCAAGATTTTGCTGATATTTGTTCTGTTTTGTAATTGGCAGACAACTCTTTTGGATTATATCCGTAAAAGCAAGGTATTTTGATGCTTAATCATCTAATGTGTTTTTCAATTTCTTTGCAATCTTTCTTTTAACTGAAAGTTTAATGTCTTGCTGCACTTTGTTTATTTATTTATTTTTTTGTGATTTCTGGCTAGTTTTTAATTTCTTTATTTATATAGTGATTTGATATATTAGAATTTGATTCATTATTTTTTAATGATATTGGATTAGTCGAGTCCCAAAGCTTTGTGAAATTGTTGATAGCATGATGTGCTCTTATTCTGCGGAAGCCTGACTGCTAGATTTTTGCAGGTAGTTGCCTCTGAAGCTGGGGGCATCACACAAGGAATTGGGGCATACAAGGTGCTTGTACCTTTCGATGGCAAGTTGCGACCATGTGTTTTCCTTGATACACCAGGACATGAGGTAAGTTTTACCAATTTAGCACTACCAACTTCCATTTTCTTTGCTGAAGAGGCTATTGTTTTTCTTATCCATTCTGCTGGATCATATTTGTTGTGGATTGATAATTGCTTTGACAACTTATGATCTTTTTTTCTGATATTCTGTTCAAACTCAACCATTAACTGTAACTTGCTCGCACTTTTCTTGCCTTTAGATGATATATATAATGTCCGCTGCTGTAGGCATTTGGAGCTATGAGAGCTCGTGGAGCAAGGGTGACAGACATTGCTGTCATTGTAGTGGCTGCTGACGATGGGATTCGCCCCCAAACAAATGAGGCCTTAGCTCATGCCAAAGCTGCTGGTGTACCTATTGTGATTGCTATAAATAAGGTATGTGAATCTCAGTCAGAAAGAAAGAATGTGGAAACTTCTGGTTCTTGGCAATGCTTAATTGCGTGTTTGTAGATCAGTGTAAGAATAACTCACCTTCTTATTATTCCTATTGCACCAGATAGATAAAGATGGAGCTAGTCCAGATCGAGTCATGCAAGAGCTGTCTTCCATTGGTCTGATGCCAGAGGAATGGGGTGGTGACATCCCAATGGTTCAGGTCTTTATCACCTACTGTTATATGCATCATCCTTCATGTTTTCTTACCTTTTGCTTATTTTTTTTTTTCCTTAAACAGATTAGTGCTCTCAAAGGGGAGAATATAGATGATTTATTGGAAACCATTATGCTTGTTGCAGAGGTGAGTGAATTATAATCTTGTGCCGACATGCTGGTTTTTGTTTACTTGCAATGAGAACATAATTTTCTTGGTTTTTATCAGTTGTCTTGGCATTTCTACTTCTCTTTCTAAAATTTTTTGCGAAGAGGTACAAAGCAAGGAGAAATCTTTATTTCCTTCTTGAATGAGATATGTGCTATGAGTTTAGTTGTCAGTTACAAATGGTGGATTTTGGACATGCTCTCTCACATGCTTCCATGTGGAGAGATGCATTTATGCTCCCTTCCAGCTCTCCTTTTTGGTTCTAATCAGAAATGCCTTAGAAATAATGTGGGATTTTAAATTTTTTAATGATACACTTTCTGAAATATGTCCATGGGGGACAAGTTGCATATATTTCATTTGGTGTAATATTTCTGTTTCTTTTTCTATCAACCTTCTGGACAATCTGATCATATGTGTGATTGTATCAGTTGCAAGATTTGAAGGCTAATCCTCATAGAAATGCGAAGGGCATAGTTATTGAGGCTGGTCTGCATAAGTCTAAAGGACCAGTTGCTACATTCATTGTGCAAAATGGCACTCTTAAAAGAGGGGACATTGTAGTTTGTGGAGAAGCTTTTGGAAAGGTTACTCTTGACTTAGATGCTGACATATGAACTACTCATTCATCTTGGAAGAATTTATTTATTTTTTGTGGGCATGGTCAGGTGCGGGCTTTGTTTGATGATGGAGGAAATCGTGTTGATGAAGCTGGACCCTCTATACCTGTCCAGGTTAGTTTTCCTGTTTTGTTCCTTTCTTTCTTCTTTCACTTATAAGATATTTTATAGGAAAAGCGATGAAATACGAAAGAGCTCACTGGTTCAAGGGATAACTACAATGCTGCAGTAAACAAAAGCAATAAGCATCCAAACAAATTAATACAAAAGTGAACAGAGAAACTAGGAATAAATTTAAGGGAAGGATTGAAGGGGATGGAATAATGTGTCTGGATACCCAAGGCAGTGCTGATTTCACTGTTGGTAGAATTTGTTCATTGTTATTTTCCAGTTTATTCTTATGTATGTGGGCATCATATTATCTTTGACTACATTCTTGGAATTGTTTTTTTTTTTTTTGGTTTATGTCGAAACCTTTCCAGTAATTTGGTTGTTCAAAGGCAAACTTCTGCCAAAGTAGTCAAATTTTAATTATGCAGCTTGACAACAAAAGTGGCCTAATTTTATCAAAATAATACAAAATGCTTAATTGATGCTTATGCTGCAACTATCCTACATTTGCTATTAGCAGCAAAAACTAGCACTTTCTGATGTTTTATACTTCTGCCCCATCAAGTAAATTACTGCTGAATTCTTGATGTCACCGTACATTATACCATTTACTCAACTGCTTAGGTTCCATTCTCAACAACAATATCTCGACTATTTTCAGTCATTATTAATGGGCTATCAACCAACGTAGTTCTTTGAATCCTTCTTCCTTTCATTTAAAATTAATTATGATATTTATATTTTATCATCTATTTTTTAGGACTTTTGAAGTTGGAAAAATGGTTGTTTCTCATATTAAGAAGGTGCTTCTGAGACTAGTTATCTTGCTCATCTTCTGCCTATAGAAACTCCTTCCATATGTCTGGATCTTTTATATCTAAGTTCTTGGCATTGTTTTCCTATTCTTTTGTTATCTCCTCTTGGTTTCTCTATTATAATTAGTATTCCAAGGATGTGTCCTTGGTTTATCACCTATAAGCTGCTCCCTCCATTGCTTTTTTTTCCTGTGTCCCTTTCTTTAGAAAGCCATGGCTATTGGCATTGGAGCTTTTTGAGAATCAAATCCAGAAAAAGAGAAAGAGTTCTTTAAATCATGTTTAATCTACAAAGAGTATGGTGTTTGTAGAAGTGTCTACATGGTGCAGAAAAAGAAGGCTGGTTATAGCTTTTTCTTTGGTGTCTTAAAGCTTGAATTTTTTTTGGTTATTCTTTCTGCTCTTTTCAAAGTCAATTGTATCATTCTTAGACTTGGTGTGAGAAAATAACAAATATAGAAGTGTTGATTGAGAAAGGATGACACTTTTCAAAACACTAATTCTTTTGATGCAGCAGAAAAGGGCAGGAGGAATCAAAATTCCATAGATTCTGAGAATTGATGGATATATATATATATATGAAAGATTTACATAAATAAATTTGCGCTGAAACAAACTAAGTCTGGTGGCTGGAACCGCTTTACAGTAGTCTTATTACAAAAATAAACCAGAAAAACAAGAAAGATAAGACAAATCTGATCCTAAAGTTTGATAATAATAAAACAAATTAAAAATAAATCCTAAATAAAATTAAAGTGGATCCTTACAGATAAAGATGGGTTTTATATTCCAATTTGGTGTTCAACTTTTCATTTGATAAGAATGAGTAAACATTTACTTGTGAGTTGGTGTTTTTTGATTCAATATCATATAATTTGGCCAATGTTTCATTTTCTCTTTTTATGAGCCTTGGTTCAGAAATTCACTTAAAAATATCTGGCATGCACTCTGCAGGTTATTGGACTGAATAGTGTTCCAATTGCCGGTGATGAATTTGAGGTTGTTGACTTACTTGATGTAGCACGTGAAAAGGCAGAGGCACGTGCAGATTCATTGCGTAAAGAACGAATATCGGCCAAGGCTGGTGATGGGAAGGTGACACTTTCTTCCTTGGCATCTGCAGTCGCATCAGGAAAGCTGTCTGGACTGGACTTGCACCAACTTAATATCATTATGAAGGTTGATGTTCAGGTAAGCATAATCCATTGAGTTTCATTTATTTCTAGAAAGAGATGTGTGTCTATAAACTAATAATACAATGTTTATACAGCTGATAGTGCATGCAGATTTAACAGTTTACATACATTTGATGAATG
This sequence comes from Boswellia sacra, assembly GCA_013180625.2. Lineage (NCBI taxonomy): Eukaryota > Viridiplantae > Streptophyta > Magnoliopsida > Sapindales > Burseraceae > Boswellia > Boswellia sacra. The sequence goes on from SNVD02014373.1 coordinate 69,219, forward strand.
TGAACAGCAGTGTAGCTTCTGAATAGGAAATAAATTCAATTGTTTTGATTGTGACTAGGGATCCATGGAGGATACACCACAACATTAATTTTTGTGTACTTACCTGAATTGGCTGTAACTTAAGAAATAAAGTTTTTCATTTAGGTAGAAAAATTTGTAATCAAAGAAGAGGTCATGTCCTTGTGGCAGTTCTGACAATCGATGAAGGGTCTCTATGTGGTTCCTTTTGCTGTTGTTGAGTTACAATGATGTAAATATTAATTTTATTACATTGATTTTCACAAGGTTTATAGTTTACATGCAAATAAATTCAATTGTTTTGATTGTGACTAGGGATCCATAGAGGCTGTCAGACAAGCCTTGCAGGTGCTTCCACAAGATAATGTCACTTTGAAGTTCCTCATGCAAGCAACAGGGGATATCAGCACAAGTGATGTTGATCTTGCAGTTGCTAGCAAAGCCATTATTTTGGGTTTTAATGTCAAAGCACCAGGATCTGTTAAGAGTTATGCAGATAACAAAGGTGTTGAGATTAGGCTATATAAAGTTATCTATGATCTTATTAATGATGTGCGAAATGCAATGGAAGGGCTACTAGAGCCTCTTGAGGTTAGTTCAAACCAAATACTTATCTATTTTTCACTTTTCTCTTTAAGTCTATCTTACGGGCAGCTTCTAGATAATGGGTGGAGGCCTGGGAACCTTGTTAATGACATATATGGGGTAAAATATATGTCTTATACAAATGTCTTGGTATCTTGTCACCATCTTTTTCCTTAGACAGTCTAATAGAAAGATATTTTAGTCTGAAGTGTGCAATTCAAGGATCTTCTACATTGAGGCTCCAAATCATTGGTGCATGTTCTGAATTTATTATCTTTGTCGTTGTAATTCCTCTTACTTGAGGTTTAAAGTTACTGCTAATTTGTTGATAGGAACGAGTAGCAATTGGCTCAGCTGAAGTCCGTGCCATATTCAGTAGTGGCAGTGGTCGAGTTGCTGGTTGCATGGTGAATGAGGGAAAAGTAGTGAAGGGCTGTGGTATTCGTGTCATTCGAAATGGAAAGAAGGTCCATGTTGGCTCACTTGATTCTTTGAGGCGGGTTAAGGAAATGGTAAAAGAGGTATGATTGAAAAGCCATTATTAGAGGACATATCTGATGGTGCTCAATGGTTATGGTATATCAGCTGTTGCACTAATACATTTAATTGAATTCTTTGTCAATTTCAAGTACTTCCTACATTTGGATTTTAGTGGATCTGAAACTATAAGCATTTATGAGATTGTCAAATACTAAACAGAAACTTCAAGCTTAGGAGGCAGTTGTTTGACCGAGTTTCGTTATATTTCTGGTTCATGTGTGTGCGCTTATGTGTATGGGGGTTCTGAATAGCAACCTGTGCAGATCTAAATGTCTTGTCATTTGAAATTATTAACTAAAGAGTAATGATACACTTCCCAAACTTTATTCCAAAATCGTGCATCCCAAATGATGGGATGTGAGACCATCCGCTTAGCAAACACTAATTAATACACATCATTTGAAATACAAAATTTGGGATAGAATTTAAGATAAATATCATTATTCTTAACTAAAATATGGTGATTAGGGAATTTGGGACATGGAAACTTGAAGAAGTAGATAATTCTTGACTTAGTTTCATGATTGCTTAGTTGAATGACAGCTTAAAGAGGCTGGATCCTTTGGATACCAAACTTGTTTAAAATTGTAACCTTTAGAATGGTGAGATCACAGGACTCTTTTATGAGGTTATAATTTGTGCATGCATAATAATATAAACTTTTACTATAAGGTCAGATTTAATCCAGTTTTCATAGTTTCTTATAAGATAGAATAATAATAATATAAACTTTTATTGTCAACCATTTAAATTTAGTAGCTTCAATGAAATTCCTGAATAAATTAAACACACGAACTTGTAAAATTATAAATTTTTAGGTCTTTTTATCATTTGATGCTTTTTCATTTTTGTATGTGTTTGATAGTTATAATCACTAAAGTAAAGGGGCATAATCTCTAAATTTTCTGAATTAAATGAGTTATTAGTCGTTAAAATAGTTTTCTTGTCTGGTGTCTCTTTTTCTAATATGTTTTGGAATCACTTACAGGGTCCTCCCTTGAGATCTGCAGAACATACATCTAGACCCGATAATTGCATAATTTTAGAATTTCAATTTTAATAACATGAGCAAATTTCAATTTATGGTTTTATCCCTTGGTAGAAAGTGAAATCACATTAATAGAAATAATAATTCCGGTTTCTGAAATTATATTTGTGCATCTCATTTTGGGAAAAGAAATTATTTGAATGTAAATTTAAGCTTAGGTTCAAATATTTTATTTTTGAAAATTACATTATTTCATAATTGATGAAATTTCATTTGCTACTAAGTGATAAAAATATAGATCTTTTTTTTTTTCTTGTTATTCAAAGAGCATTAAATATATGTAAACTGTTGCTGTTAATCAACAAGATAGCGGAAAGATGTGCATATTGTTGTCAAATCGAGAGGGCCTATGTGTATTTTCTGCAAGCCTCGGGGAATTCCCTGTATGCTATATTCTATTTGAGGGTCTGTTTTGGAACTGGGAAAATGTAAGGGAAAGAGGAGAAAATGCTTGAAGATAGTTTGTTGACGTGCCTTTTTGTTTTTACTTATGTTTTAGATTATAAGAATATGTTTTAATTAAACCAAGAATTGAAAAGGATGGAAATGACATATTTGCTTTGATGGGAGTCTAGGAAATGATTTGGTTTTGGTGAAAACTTAAAATGAGATTGGCTGTTGAACAGATTTTTATTGTTCTTTGAACCAAAAGGCACAATAGAAATTTGGGCATTTCAAAATTGGATGCACTTTTGTTTCTTGTCTTTTTTTGTAAGGTTGATGTATGCAGTAGCTATGATTGAGGGTTATGGTGTTAGCTGTCTTATGGCTTCCATTGTAATCACTTTAAATTTGACGAATGTAGGTTGGAGGACTAATGTTAATGAGTGTTGTCTTCTAGCTATAAATTGTCCCATTTATGGGGATTCTTGTGCTTATTTGGAAATCTTATTGTTGAAAAAAGGAGTATGGGACTTAAGAGGTGATATTGTTGCTTGGGCACTTGGAAATCCCATGATCTTCTAAGGTTCCTATATGATCTGCGACATTGTTGCTTCAATTCTCAAATCATATTTTTGAGAATTCACGAAGGTGGCCTGAACTCAGTATTATGTTGCTTAACCATGGCTTTAGCTAAAAGCCAACTTGGGCGACTAGGCTAAATAAGCTCGACTTGAGATTGACCTATGATTTGCGACACTGTTGGTTCAATTATACAATCTGTTGGGTAATCTGAGTCTCCATAAGCAATAAGTTAATCCTAAAGATTGTTACACACAAAATTCTTGACCATTTTCTGTTTGCGATGTCTTAAACTGGGTTTTTATCTCAGAACTTGCAACCTTGATAGCCAAACAACTTGCTGATTATATATCCCAGCTGATTATATATCCCAAGTAGGTGGTACCTAGGAGATCTAACCTTACGGTTGAAACCAAGGGCGATTATACTAAGACGAACCCTTGGGGTTATATACACTTTGTTTGCCATTAGCCTTTTTCTAAAATGAGATATAGACATATGATTTGATGCTTGAACTCTATGTGGCTACTTTTTCAACTGGAGAACAGTCTGTTCTGTAAATATGTCTATTGTTAGGCCTGAATGCTCATGATACTTGTCATCATGAGTACTGGAGCTTGTCTATGTTAATATTCTTCAAATGCTGTGCATTTTTTCTTCTTGTTTATAATGCATATTCATGTCTACTTATTGCTTCTGGACAGGTAAGTGCTGGATTAGAGTGTGGTATTGGTTCGGAAGACTATGATGATTGGGAGGAAGGTGACATCATTGAGGCCTTCAACTCAGTTCAGAGGAAACGGACCCTTGAGGAGGCATCAGCTTCAATGGCAGCTGCATTAGAAGGAGCAGGAATCGAATTGTAGAGACACATGTTTTCGATCAGCTTATTTGCTTGATAAAAATCACACTGGTCCCAAACAAGCATAGCAACATGTTGTCGATGCTTCCAAGATGCTAATAGTACGGATCAAATTCCTCCGCATGCAATTTATTTCCAGGCATGGGGTGCCGATGATCCAAGTTTGAAGTGTCTTGATGAATTGTTCTATGCTAATCAGGTTGTACAGAAGAATATATGTTAACCAGGGCTCCTTTCTGTAGAGAGACGTTTAAGTTCCTCGAGATTCCATGTGGAAAATTATTTTGTAACAGTAACGCATAAATGAAAAGGAAAATGAATCCACACAGACTCACAGAGTTGAACAATCTTTTATGATGCTCTAAAACAGCTGTTCAATGGTTATGAATAGTTTTTTTTTTTTTTTTTTGGTTAACTAAAGTTTTAATTAATAGTAACTTGTGCTGTCATTTTTTACACTAGCTCTTCAAGCAGGTCTATACTACAGGGTTTCCAATCTAATCGGAATAAAAGGATTTACAAAGACATAAAATATAACCAAGTTTTGGGGCTGTTTTAAGAAATAATCGAACTCCAAGTTTTCGAAGTATGTTACCAAGTATCGAGTTGATTTGTTTATAATCATTAAAGGATATTGGACAAATGTCCAATAAAGTGTTTGATTATTAAGTAATGTTAGATGTTTATCAAACAATATGTCAAATTGTCTTAAGTATTGCGCTTACATTTGGAAAAATGATGTTAAATTTAAAATTTTTCTAAAAACTATTATATGTTTTCTCCAGTTTATATCATATTTTATTGAAAGAGAAACTTAGGATCCTTGTAATGGGTTAGTTTGAGATAGTTGTTACTGTAAAAAAAAAAGTAACTTCTGTTTTGTTATAAAAAAAAAATCAGCTTTAGAAAAAAACGGAGGGATGTTTAATAAACTAACTTTTAAAAACTGTTTTACTTTTAAAAAACAAGTTAGAGGTATTTGGGATTTCCGTTACTTTTGCTTTTATTGTATACAAATGACCAAAATAGGTATATACATTATTCCTTTATAATATTTTATTATTAATACTTTACAATCAATTCTTTTCCCTTTTTAAATTATTTCCAACATTATCTATATAAATTAATTAAATAATATTTTATAATCAATGATTTTTCTTTTTACATAATTATTTCCAACATTATCTATATAAATTAATTAAATAATATTCTACAATCAATTATTTTTCTTTTTCTATAATTATTTTCAAACATGTCTACATAAATTATTTAAATAATATTCCATAATCAATTCTTTTTCTTCTTTTTTTAACTATTTCTTGCAAATTCTATCTAAATTATTTACAATAATATTTTATAATTAATTAATTTTTCTTTTTCTTTTTTTGAACTATTTCCCATAAATTCTTTATAAGTTATTTACAATAATATTTTTATAATAGATAAAACCTATACTTTTTTAATCAAATTGTTAATTGGAAAAATTAATGTTAGATAAAACAAATCAAATATTTAAATATAAGTAAAAGTTATTCATCAAATATTTTTGTATTATTATTTAGTTGTTAATAAATATAAAAAATAATTGATTATTATTTATTTAATAGTATTTTACTTATTTATTAATTAATCATAATTATGTAAATAAAAAGAAAAAATAAATGAGACGTAAACCTCCATCCAAAAAATGTGTAAGTAATTAAAAGTAAAAATTATGATTAATTAATAAACAATTAATTAAATTTAAGTGAAGTAAATTAATTAAATAAAAGGAGAAAAGGAATGAAACTTATATATAATTATGTCATCACATGTTATCTTTTATTTAATATTATTTTATTTATTTGTAAGGGCAATTATGATATTTTACCTTTTAGAAGCAGAATTAGGACTCCAAAAGCAGGTGGTTCCCTACTTTTAGACTCCTTCATTGTACCTGATTTTTTCTGCAGCAGCTTCTTTTTAAAATAGGTGGAGAAGCAATGTCAAACATCCTTGGGTTGCTATTGTTGTAGAAAAAAGTGCCTTTTTTTTTCCAAGGCAATAGCAATCCTAAATTGGCCCAATGTCTTTTCCTGCTACATCGATGTCTATAAAGGTAATATTATTATATACAATATTTTTGAAAAATTTTAAAAAATGCCCTTATTTTAGAGGGGTCCTTGAAAAATGATTCTCTCCTAAAAAATTTACATGCTATAACCTTGTTTGACATTCGACAGTGTCTTACAATGTCCGACGGTATTCGATAGGTGTATCCAATAATATCCTATAGTATTTGACACTCGATAAATAGTATCCAACAGTGTTCAACACTTGACTAAGGATCATGATATGTAAATTTTTAGGAACAAGATCGTTTTGCCAATCTATACTTAAACTTGGGGTATTTTGTAAATTTTCCATATATTTTTGGCATTATGGTGTAGTCCAAGTAATTGGATAACCCTAATCTAGAGTGGAAAATTGTGGGGGAAAATGCAGATCTCGAGCCTTTTTTTCTTCTTTTTGTGTGGATCTAGGGCCGAATACCACCCTCATTGGCTATGCATCTGACTTTTAACATTTAATGTACAATAGTTAACGACAAGGTTGTTGTTGTATATTTTTGAAACCTTAAGAGTATTTGGATTTACATCAAACATCAGGGGGTTTAGTGTAATTTTCCCTTAATTAAATTTTGTTTAGGTAAAATTTCCTCTTTGCTTATGCATCGTTAGTATTTTAATCATTTCCATCTTAGTTTAAATTTAGGGTTAGTAAAATCCCATATAACATCCTCTGGTTCCGAAAATTAAACAAATATTCCCTCTTTGTTAATCAATGTTAAAAATTCTATCAAGAAGATATGGTTTTTTCAAATTGCCCATAGTTGACTACTAGAAAATATTTAAATTTCTTAAAATCCAAAATTAAATCACAAAAATAAAAATGAAAATAAGACCAAAACTTGCCACTTGTGTCCATCAACCATTATTCCAAGAAGTCTTAAAAAAATTATTATCACAGTAAATGATGCGTAAACTTTAAATAACTTTTTTTTAAAACATTTTTAAAAAAGTTAAAATCAATTATTAAAATCTTGAAAGAATAAAAAATTTGTCGCATATGCAGATTCAAAAATTGTCTTATAAAGTTTAAGTCTTTTAAGGTAATTTCTTTATTTTTCTAATTTTAATTTTTTTTAAATATTCTTTAGTAGCCAACTATGGGAAATTTGGGAAAATATACATTTTTAATAGAATTTCTAAAAGCTCTTGTTAGGATTTGATAGTTGATGGATTATTATGCGAAATTTAAAAAAAAAATTGTACAATAAAACAATACAAAGAATATTACGTGGTTTGGTTGTAAAAACCTATATTGACGGGGAGCAAGAGCTGTAATCCACTATATTGTCTTTAGGATTATAAGACTACAGGACTTATAATGGCAGACTCCCTTCACTCTTAGCGCCTAGTCTATTGTAAACACCTTCTTCACCAAGAATATAACACTAATGATTCAACTCTCCTTATTGTTGCTCTCTCAAGCCTATACTATCGAATAATATAAGACTACGCACACAACAGCAAATATAAATTCATGTATTCATTCATCAACTTGAACACTACAGGAATTGTAACAAATCAAAGAAGCTTAAAGATTCAAACAAAACAAACACACACACACACACACTCTCTCTCTCTCTCTCTCAAGCTATAGTGAATGCATGCATCTCCATGTTGTGAAGGTAGTTATATATATGTTTACTTTGTGGTCCATGTTACCCTTAGCTGCCAAGAATAAACTCTTCTTTGGAAAGAATTAGTATTAGTATAAAAGAGAAATAGGACAATGAATTAAATTCTCCTGAACATGTGTTGTCCTAAAGTGAATTAGGATAAAGTCTTAAAGTATATTCAAGTTAGAATATGATTACTTTAAGTTCTCCTAACCACATGTAGCTGAAAAAAACTAGAAAGCTAATTCAATTGGAAATAAATTAACTTTGGCATGCGTACTTCAATCTCTCATAAGATGCCAATTAACTGAGTCAGGTGGACTTAACATCTCTTAAAAGAGAAGGGAGGTTTGTGGCATTTTAATAACCACAGAATGTTATGTGGGATTTCCATAAACTTTAGCATGTTAGTATTTTAATTTAATAATTTATGTTTTAGTTTAAATTTATATAAAACATTTAAAAACTATTTGAGTATACATTTTCACGTTAGTTGAAAACACAAACATAGAAAACACTAGATTAGGTATAATATCTTAAGAACATGGTCGTGGGTGAAAAGGGATTAGTATTTGGTGGATGTTATTAGTTTCAAAATGGGGGAGGGATAAATTTGAAGGAAGAAGTTCACAAAAACTAAAGTTTGGCTTAATAATAAGTTAATTAGGATAATCAAATTTTAAATTGATAAGTTAGTTCCTGATTTTAATTTTTTGTTTGATTTTATAGAGGGTAATTTAGGTATTTGATAGAAAGAGGCACAAATCTCCTTTGAGGTTTCTTGAAATCCAGCATAGCCACATTAGGTTTCTAAAAGTCTCAGATACTTCCCATTGTCATTAATCTCTATCATGTTCTTTGTTATATATACGAATAAAATTAACATATCAATAAATTTATTTTCTAACTTTAATATTGAAAAGGGTATAGTAATTCAAGAATTAATAGACTACATTTTAAATAAATGTAATAACAGAATTAATAATTTATTATAAGTATTTTTATTAAAAACAAAAACTTAGAAAAGTCCACCAACAAACACTTTATTTTTTTTAATAAGTATTTTTAATTCCTTGCTATGGTAAATAGTTGAATGAAAACTTTATAAAGGTAAGAAGTCATTTTCCTATATGAGAAATAGTATTAATACTAACTTACTTTTATTTTATATTTTCTATATTTTTTCTTTCTCTCTCTTTCTTTAATAAGAATCACAAGATTGAGAATGATTTTTTCTTTTGTAATTTACAGTGAAAAGTTGCAAGTAGACTTTTCTATAATTTTTTCTTTAATAAATTAAAAAATTATACTCAAGTATTAATTTTTTTTAAAGAAATTACACCTCTCTAACAAAAATATGTTGTGGAAAAGTGAGCAGGTTTCTTTCCCAAGTCACAGGGGTACACAAAATAAAGCATAGGAAATAGTTAGTCCAATTGAGGAATCAATAGATCTAGTTGGTTTACAGTAGATAGAGTTCGTTTTGGATGCTTCAAACGAGTTTGTACCAGGTGGAAGTGCCAAAGGTTATAGGCAAATTCTCAACTCAGGTAAAGCTCTACTCTAGGGCTCGGGTTTGGTAAGGGAGGTGTGATGTGTTGCATTTTTGTAGTACTCCATGCTTACATTTTGTAGGTGTTGAGCATTTTTCATGCCATTTATGTGTGCTTTATTTTGTTTTGCAAGTTAACTTAGTGATGGTGTGCTTTTTGGAACCTTCAAGGAGCTAATAAGATGAATTTGTGAAGTGTAGGTTGCATGAAAGAAGCACACAAAGAGTTTGATATGAAATTGGTGATTTCGCACTTCTACCGAAGAACCAAATTCTTAGATTTAACCGCACCAATCCACAAGAAACCAGATCATGATCCATATACCGTTAGAAAGCTCCAGAAGTTTAGCTTTTGCACAGTTTTATAGTTACAAATATGAGTTTTAAGCATAAAGTTATGGCCGTTTGATCGCAAATGACTCAAGAGAAGACTACACAAAGAAGGCACTCAACAAGTGGTGCTCCAAGGGCTAGCAGCCTATTCTAGCACCACCAAGTAGAGGGCTGGTGTCCCAATGGGCTGTTAACCCACTCCAGCCATAGGTGACGAGTTGGGCTTCATCCCAACTTGACTTTTGGACTATAAAAGGGCCTTAAACACTAGAACAAAGTTGGAATCGACCAAGGAGAGTCTTGGAGGCTTATTTTGAATGATGCTTTATTTGCTTAACTTTTTTGGATTTTATAAGCTCAACTATGAGCTAATTAGCCTTAATCTAGAGGGTGATTCTAGCCTAACACTAATTTCATGCCTTGTTGGTTTGATTTTGAATAAATGATTCATTTTGAGTTCATTAGTTTTTTCTTTGTACTTAATGCTTCTAACTAGATGGGGACACTGATTTGATGATTGTGTATGTGGAATCATTGCTTGGGAAAGAGGTTTCATTTATGTGAATGGGAAAACACGACCTAGGAGTTATAAAGCTTAGGAGAATCCATAAACCTTTGTAGTCAATTGAAACTGGGGCTCAATGCATGCTTATTAATTTATTTGAGATTGGGACATGATAATTGGTTAATGGGAGTTATTTTCTACTGTACGCTCGGGAGAGGTAGTAGGAATTTATTATAATTTTAACTAATAAACATGGAATGAATCAATTAGCTATTTCAAACTGGATAGGCATGAATGTGTTTTAGTTGAAAATCAATCGCCTAAAAACTTGCATAATTGAATTCCTAGCTTGTTTAGTCTTGTTTAGACTTAAATTGAGTTTTCAGTTGCTTTTCCTTTGGTTAATTGTAATTTGCACTTTTAATTCTTAGTTTTCTAGATAAAATTGGATTTCTCTAAGATGGAAGTGAGCTAGATTTTAGATATCACTTCTTGTGGGAATGATACTTAACCCACACTCTATTACTTGTTGTGACCCGTGCACTTGCAGTGTTTTGTGTGCGTTAAATACGCACATCAACAAGTTTTTGGCACCGTTGCTAGGAACTAAACTATCTTTTTTTAAGCTAATATTTTTATTACGTATTTCAATCTTAATCTAGATTTTCAATTTTGTAGTTGAATTATTTGTAGTTTCTTTTTGTAGCTACTATAGTTTTTAGTTGCTTCTTATAGTTTTTATTTGTTCTTCTTGATACTTATTGTGTGTTTGTTTGCCTTTTGCAGTGGATCATAGAAAAGATAGTGTTGATTTTTTACCTATTGATCTTGAGATTAAAAGAACTCTTAGGAAGTTGAGAAAGAAGAAGAGAGAAGAAGCTTTGAAAATGGCTGAATAGAACAACAGTCAAAGAGCTTTAAGGGATTATTTTAGACCGGTGGTAAATGATAACTACTCAAGTATTAGAAGACAAATGGTGAACACCAACAATTTTAAGCTTAAACTGGCACTCATCAAAATCATTCAATAAAATCATGGAGGATTTCCAAGTGAGGATCCAAACATGGTCGTGTTTTTGGAGATTTGTGATACAGTTAAGATGAATGGTATGACCGAGGATGCCATTCATTTGCACTTGTTTTTATTCTCACTTTGGGACAAGGCAAGCGGTTGGCTACTGTAGAGTTTCAAATAAAAATTAATATGTATGCATTTATATATTACAACATTTAGAAATTATGTTTAAGGATTAAGTGGGTTGGAAAATTTGTGGATTTAGGCCCATAAATTAGGGCCTTATATTTACATAAGAGAGGACTTTTCTAGAAGGAGGAGGGAAGGAAAAAGAAAAAAGGGAGAGTCTCACGGTTACAGAAGAGAAAAAGGAGAAGAAGAAGAAGAGAGGGGAGAAAAGAGAGGAAAAGAGGAAAAATTTCAAATAGGTGTATAAGCTTGGAAAACAAGTAGTTATTTTCTAACACTATACTTACATCATGTCATGTATTTTGTTGTTTTAAATTGATGTTGGTTTGTTATGTATGGGATTTATTGTTGCTTGATTGTTTGTTGTTTGGATGATGAACTATGAGTGAAACTACTTATTGTAAGTTGATTGTTTTGTTGATTGAATGAGGAATTATGTATGAAAACTAAGTGCTTATGAAGTGAAGTAGAGATGGTTCTTGAGGGGAGTTGTAGTTCATGTGACTGTTCTGTGTTGTTTGAGCTGATACATTTTTCTGGATTGAGAATTGATGATTTTTCATTTGTTTAGGAAAATAGACATATGAAGCTTTATTTAGCCACTAATTTCATTGAATTTGGAGTTAAAATGAATTTTTGGTGAATTTTTGAAGTTGGGGGTCGAAATCTGGAAATGAGATGAGTTAACCGACTTAATGGAATAGGTTCACAACTCTGTATGCAGCGCCTAGCTTTTCATCCGACACCACTCGACAGCCACTTGCCGAGTGTCGAGTGACATATGTCGAGTGTCTAGAGGCATATGTCGAGTGTCGGGTGTGAACAAGTTGAGTGTCGAGTGGTTGTTGTCTAGTGTCGAGAGGCATATGTCGAGTGTCGGGTGTGAACAGGTAGAGTGTTGAGTGGCTATTGTCTAGTGTTGAGTGAGTGATGTCGAGTGTCGAGTGTTGACGGTCGAGTATCTAGCGCGAAGTGTCGTGGAGTGTCGAGCGAACAGTGTCACGCGTTGAGTGCGTGACTCGACATGCATGAGTCGAGTGTCAAGTGTCTAGTGTCGAGTGTCGAGTGTCGAGTGTCAAGGGTCGAGTGTCTAGTGCGGAGTGTCGAGCAAACAGTGTCGCGTGTTGCGTGTGCGACTCGACGTGCATGTTCAAGTGTCGAGTGTCGAGCGACACAGTGTCGAGTGTCGAGCAAATTTCCAGAACCGACCCAAATCGACTGCCCACTTCCTGGACTTTCAGGATTTTTCATAAAAATTGTATCTCCTTGCAATGTATCATAGAAATTATATTGAAAGGTTGTAAATGTATGCATTGGACCTTGGATGGGTTATTTTGTATACGGATCCAAGGAGAATGCGGATATGAAATTTGTAGTGTTGGACCTTGGATGGGCCGTTTTGTGTACGGATCCAAGGGGAACATGAATAAAATAAATATGATGTGTTAGACCTTGGATGGGCCGTTTTGTATACGGATCTAAGGGGAACACGAATAAAATAAATATGATGTGTTGGACCTTGGATGGGCCATTTTGTATACGGATCCAAGGGGAGCAAGAATAAAATAAATATGATGTGTTAAACCTTGGATGGGCCGTTTTGTATACGGATCCAAGGGGAACATGAATAAAATAAATATGATGTGTTGGACCTTGGATGGGCCGTTATGTATACGGATCCAAGGGGAACATGCATAAAATAAACATGATATGTTGGACCTTGGATGGGCTATTTTATACACGGATCCAAGGGGAACACAAATATAAACTGGATGTGCGAATGAACATAATTGTTTGATTTATTATTATTGGGTGTGTAATTTTGTAATTGAGTAATTGTTGAATGCGTGTGATGTAGTATAATATTAGAATTTTTCCTACTGGGGTTTATGCTCACCCCCTCCCTTCACAGGTACACAGAAAGATGTTCATATCAGTGGTGTTCCAGAGCTTTCCTAGGGAGTCTGGAGTCTACATGCATACACTAATTTTTGGGGACGGTCTTGATTCTCCTAGTTTGTGATGGGAGATTTTGTTATGTAACTAGCAATTCATGTATTGATTTTAGTCACTAGTGTATGTAAAGTTTATTTCGAACAAATGGTCATATGTTGTAATGAATTCATGTGATGTATATGAAAAAAAAAAATAATGAGATATTGATAATGTCTTTTTTATTAATTTCTTATTCAATCACCCCTAAAATCTCTAAATAAGAGATGCTAGGGTGTGACAGAGTGGTATCAGAGCCTAGGCTTTACTATAGACCTGTGAAAAGGATGTAGATGGTTTGGGAGGGGTAGATTCATGTTTTGTGTGCTTGCATGTGCCTTGAATAATTGTTTGTTGTGTTTCTGTTCCATATGTTATAGAATTCTACCGCTTATGTTTTTGCCATTAATAAAATTAGATAATGAGTTCTCCTACGCGAAGTGCTTCAAGTTCCAACCCATCTGAGGGTGGTGAGAGGTCAGGGTTTTACAGGGCTATGAGAGATGTGGCCAATACAATGGCAGAAACAGTGGCAAACAGAGTTAGGGATACTCTTCGTGCTAACTGATAGGTGTCCATTTATGTATCATTTTCATATAAATTCATCTATGTTTCTTTGCTATAATCCTTGGTATTATTATGTTTTTGTGTGATTTTGATGTTTGTAGGAGTTTTGGAGGAACTTGCACCAAAGTGAAGTAAAACCCTTCATTTTCACCTCTGCTAGTCAACCATCTTCTCGGATTTAATTGTATTGATATACAATGAACCGGATAACATGTTATATACCGTTGGAAAGCTCTGGAAGTCTATTTTCTAGAGAAATTTACAGTTCATAAATCCATTCAGTGTACCGAAAGTTATAATCAAAACAGTGTGAGAAGTGTAGAAATGTAATTCCACAAATCACTGTAGCATGTATAATACGGGACACTGTAGCAGGTTACTGTAGCAGAGTATATAAACACATTTTAGGGTTTTATTTGATAACTTGAAGAGGGGAGAACGTGGAGGAGGCTGCATCTTTTGGATTTCTCTCATCTCTTGGAGTTCTTGAAGGAGATTGAAGGCTTGGAAAGAGGAAGAACTACAAATCCTAATAGATTTCATCAAATTTGCTAAGTTTCCCTTTCCTTCTCATTTTCTGGAATTGCTATGTATTGTATTGTATTTGTATTGTGTCTGAATATGTGTAATGATAAGTGTCTATTTATATATCATTTTCATATCAATTCGTCCATGTTTCTTTGCTATATTCCTTGGTATTTTTTAATGTTTTGTGTGATTTGATGTTTGTAGGAGTTTTGGAGCACTGCACAAAATGGAGTAAAACCTTCATTTCACCTCCTGATAGTCAACCATTCTTCTTGGATTTAATTGTATGCCTATACATGAACCCATGACATATCATCTACCATTGACAACGCTCTCGAAGTCTACTTTTTGGCAAATTTACGGTTTATAAATCCATTCAGTGTACCAAAAGTTGTAATCAAAACAGTGTGAGAAGTATAGAAATGTAATTCCACAAATCACTGTAGCATGTCTAATACGGGACACTGTAGTAGGTTACTGTAGCAGAGTATTTAAACACATTTTAGGGTTTTATTTTCAGAACTTGAAGAGGGGAGAACGTGGTGGAGGCTGCAGCTCTATAATTCTTTCATCTCTTGGAGTTCTTGAAGGAGAAAGGAAGCTTGGAAAGAGGAAGAACTACAATCCAAAGAGAATTATATCAAATTTGCTAAGTTTTTTCCCTTCCTTTTCATTTTCTGGAATGTCTCCATGTTGTATTGTTATTTACACTTCTTAAACCTGTGTAACTAAATCTGAATTGGTTGAGGGTGATTTCAAAGCCCCTGATATGGTTTTTGTAAGTTGATTGTGTAAGGAATTGTTATCCAATTCTCTATTGAAGTTGCTTGTATTCTCCCATATTTAATGCTTATGATTGCTTGCTGATTGTATTTGAGTGGCCAACTGAATATAATCTGGTTGTATTTATTTGCTAGACTAGAAATCTTTGATCCGTATTGTTTGATTTTCTTAATCATTAGTAGCAAAATTGTGATCAGAGATTGCAATTGGAGAATACAACCTAAGTTAAATAATCCGAGCTTGTGTGTTTATTGCTTAGATCAACCTATCTTTCTTATCGTAATGCATCCATGGAATTAAATTTAGAGAGCTTGTTCTAGGTTGTTTAATGGATAGAGATTAAATAAAGAGCCTGTTTTATTTAACAACCAAGTAAGGAAAGATTGGGATAACAGAGCTTGTTGTTATCTACGGTTGATAATTTCAATGGTGTAATTGGATGACAATTCTATGATTAATTCGCAATCCATATCTTGTGGTAGAGAAGGATCCCTTACCCAGATTTCTCTCATTGATCTTTTATTCAAATTAACTTCTGTTTTGTTATTCTTAATTTGCATTCTTATTTCATTTAGTTAATCATTCAACAAAACCCCCTTGTTTATTTTATTGTTGCTGGAAAATAACAAATTCAATTAGAATCAATCCTCGTGAGAACGATATCTACTTATCACTTTAATTACTTGTGGCGCTAGTATACTTGCTAGTTTCGAACGCAATCAATTTTGGCGCCGTTGCCGGGGATTGATTTATCTAATCGATTTGTTTATTTTGTTTTCATTGTTGATTCATATTTTTGGTGTTTTTCTTTTTTGATTGTTTGTGTTTAGACGACATTGCAGTAAACTGCATCAATTCACAGTGGCGGATTTGAGCCACCCTCCATGGATAGTCATGAGGTAAGCACTCCGAACATTGAAACAACACTTTCTGATCTAACTCTCTTGATGAAGAACATGGCTGTAGACTATGCAGAAATCTTATGCATGTGGGGTATATTCTACCATGGAGCATCCATTGGACATGTATCCAACTTTACAAGAAGAATATATGGAACAAGCCAATGCCATGGGTGGATTTCCAGGACAAACAAGGCATGGTATGATCCTTTCTCTAACAATTACAATGCTGGATGGGAAGATCACCATAATTTTAGTTACTGGAATCATCAACCAATCACTCCAAATGTGATACCAAATCGGCCACAAGGTTTCAATCAACCTAGAGTGCAGCAACCTATTTCAAATGCAACCACCACCAATGCCACATCCAGCACCGCAACCAGCTTCACAAAACTCAGGTATGTCTCTCCAGGACATTGTTAATGCACTTGCCACTAACACAATGCAATTCCAGCAGGAAACTGGGGCAAGTATCCAAACCTGGCAAATCAAATGGGACAATTGGCCACTAGCATGAGCAAATTCGATGGCCAAGGCTCAGAAGAATTATCTTGTCAAACGATGATCAATCCAAGAGAGAATTCTTGTGCGAAAACTTTGCAAAATGAAGAGCAATTAGATGTCCTGCCAAAGAAATCACAAACTGATGAAGGAGATGACACCACTTCCACCATGAACAAAACACTGACTTCTCAGGTAAATCTTATAACTCCCATTCCTTCATATGTTTCTCCTCCACTTTTTCCTAGTAGATTTGCAAAATCGAAAAAGGAGGAACAAGAACAAAAAATCCTGGAAAATTCCCACAAAATCGAGGTAAATATACCACTTCTGGATGCTATCGAGCAAGTACCTTGTTGTACAAAATTTCTCAAGGAGTTATGCCCACCAAGAGACAGTTGAAGGGAATTAGAAAGTACGTGTGGGGAAAATGTTTCAGCTGTATTGCAAAGAAAAATTCCTCCAAAATGCAAAGATCCATGTACGTTCACCATTCCATGCACTATTGGTAATACCAAGTTTGAAAGAGCTATGTTAGATTTAGGAGCATCTATTAATGTCATGCCATATTCTATTATGCTTCTTTGAATCTTGGACCCCTTGCGAAAACTGGTATTGTAATTCAACTTGCTGATCGTTCTAATGCGTATCCCAAAGGAGTTGTGGAAGATTTGCTTGTGCAGGTAAATCAATTGGTTTTTCCAGCAGACTTCTATGTTCTGGAAATGGAGGATGAGACATCTCCCAATCCAACACCGATTCTTTTGGGGAGGCCATTCTTGAAAACTGCCCGAACGAAGATTGATGTTCATGATGGCACTCTCACCATGGAATTCCGATGGCGAGGTATTCGTTTTCAGTATTTTTGAGGCATGATGTACTCTAGACTTAACATTCTGTTTTGCAGTTGATGTTATTGATTATTTGCCACAACAATGGTTTTGAGTTCACTCTCAGAATGGAGTGATTTTCTATTAGTGAACACATAAGGTAGAAAGTTTCAAGAACCAAGAAAGCTGATACAATGTCTAAAGAAGTCGGAGGAAGCGTGACAGAGCTTGATTAAGACTATAGCTCTCGCCACTAAAAAGTATGATGTTTCGTACATGAATTAACCTTTATCTAATGAAAACTTCTTCCTTCTGTGATGAAAGCCAATCCTTGGAGCTAAGTCACTTCCAGATCATTTGAATCATGGATTCTTGGGTGAGAATGATACTTTGCAAGTTACAAAGGAAATGGGCCTTGCACGAATACAGAAGAGAAACTCGTCCGAATACTTACAGATCACAAAATAGCTATTGAGTGGACAATTGTTGACATCCAAGGCCCATCCATATGCATGGACCATATCTTGTTAGAAGAGGGATCCAATCCCATTAGAGAAGCACAACGGAATTGGATCCCCCATGATGGAACCAACGTCAGGCTGAGGAACAGTGCAACCAAGCGCTTATTGGGAGGCACCATGTTTTTTGAAAAAACAAAAGAAAAAAAAATAAAATGAGGTAATAATGATTGATTTTTGTGTCTCGAGGAGATTCCTTTCATAGGCCATCAAATTGATCAGGTTTTATCTCTCTTTGCCATCTGTCTCATTTGTTTTTATATTTTTTTACTTGTTTTTGACTTTTATTTGTTATTGTGTTGTTATCTCTTTTATGTGTCTTTAGTTTCGTTTCTGCTCTTTTCTTTTCCTTTCTTTTGTTCAATTTGATTACTCTGTGCTTTGAGCTCATTTGTGCAGCAGCTTGTGGAAACATCCAAACGAAAGTTGAAGTCATTCGCCAAAGGTTTGAAACGTGCATATCCTGGAGAAAAACAAACTCGATCGCATTATCGGTAATATCTCTTCTTTTCTCCTCTTCAATGGATGCCGATATCTTTCTATCGAACCTTCGTAAATATTTCCCTTCACTTCCTCAAAATGCTGTGTTTAAAATTTATAAAGTACGGATGACTATACTTTGGGCGTTGATGCTCCTAAATGTGCCTGCTGATATCCGATGGCTTATCGAAGCCAAGGTGAGATTGTCCGGTGAGCCGGACATTAATCTCGCAAAATACATGCCTGGTCTAGGAAAAGCTACTACGCCAAGAGGCGAAGAGCGAAAAGGTTACAAGTATGTTATAAATGTGCTAGATGGAATTGTAACCAGACTTGTCATTCATTAGGTTTTGTGTCCAGAAATAGAGAAGATAAACTGTCATTTATTAAGAATGGTCTTAGTAATGAGTCGCTGGATAATGTTTTATTAACTCTTGAGTCACATTCTTGTGGACTTGTTCAGCATGAATTGCTTAATTTATGGACACAATTTCGTGATGAATGGCAGTGTTATAGTCTAGGGAATCTGGCTAAAAACGACCCTGTTTGCCAGTTTATAAGAAAACTGGATGGGAAGCAAATCCTCGACTCATAGAAGGCTTTCAGCCGTTATTGGACGTAAAACCAGAGGAAGATGTGAGCCACAATCACAACTACTTGTATATTTGAATGTGTGTTGTTGTTGTCAATTTTTTTTTCTTGTTTCTTTTGATCTGATTATCAATGTTGTTTTTGTGTTGTTGTTGTTTGTTGATTTTGTTTGTTTAATTTCAAGTTTTCTTTTTAACAAACCATATGACTACCCCATGTCATACGCACACGTGGAGACGAGTGTGGAGGTTTTGTCAACCTTCGCCGAAAGTATCTACTTTTCATGCTTCACATGGGAGACAAGTGTGGCGGTTTTGTCAAACCCCACCGAAAGTGTATTTCATTTTTCATGCTTCACGTGGGAGACAAGTGTGTAGGTTTTGTCAAACCCCGCCGAAAGCATATCTCATTTTTTCAAATCTTAGGGTAATAAATCTGCATCGAGCAACCCCCACCGAAAGTATGTCCCCATGTGTCAAAATTTGAGAGTTTTATGGGTGTATATATACATTCTGCATATTTTCATATGTCATTCCATAACCTGTCTTGCAATTGAAAAGCATAATATCTAACTGTCTTACACAAGATTAGAGCACTTGTAGAAATGGAGAAAACACCAATTCGGCGATTCCGCAATATATGCGTATTTTGCGGATCGCAATTTGGTAAAGATGGAGAGTTTACCACAGCAGCTCTTGATCTTGGTATGACATTAGCTGCGAGGGGTATTAATTTGATTTATGGAGGGGGTAGTCTTGGGTTAATGGGGTTTGTGTCAACAGCTGCATCCCT
Source organism: Boswellia sacra (assembly GCA_013180625.2). Taxonomy (NCBI): domain Eukaryota; kingdom Viridiplantae; phylum Streptophyta; class Magnoliopsida; order Sapindales; family Burseraceae; genus Boswellia; species Boswellia sacra. The sequence continues at coordinate 89,037 of SNVD02014373.1, forward strand.
AGGAGGGAGCAAAGTTCTCGGCATTATCCCTAAACCATTAGCTGTACGAGATATCGTAGGCAACACAATCGGGGAAGAGTTACAGGTCTCTAGTATGCATGAGCGTATTGCACATATGGTTGTTAAGTCCAATGCATTTATAGCTTTGCCGGGTGGTTATGGTACATTAGAGGAGATATTTCAATCACCTCTTGGGCACAGCTAAACATCCATAAAAAACCCTTGGTTTGTTAATGTCAATACTTTTTTTTATGTTTGTTGTCTTTTCTGATCAAGCGTAAAAAAAAAATATCTCACCTCAGCGAGGCAATCCTTGTTACAAGCTTCAACGCAGGGAGTTAATTGACAAACTAACAAGATTCTCTATTCGCTTTCCAACAACAAAAACTAACTCGATTGATTGGTTGGAGAAGGCATAAGAGGCGTAAACTGGATTTAACACTAAAATCTGTAATCTCAATTGCTGTTTACTTTGGTTGTTTGTTGCTTTCCTTTTTAAATTGTGTTTATTTGAAGTTTTCATGTTATTTATTTTGAGATTTTTCAGGTTGTTTCCTTCCTCCCAGGTAATATTTTCTAATCTTGTTTTTAGAGTGGTGGCTTAAAAAGTTTAAGTCCTCTTGAAACGCATTATGGATCTCTTTAATCTATAATGGATGAATAAGGAGGCTAACTTCTAAACTTTTTAGACCCATTCTAACTGACTTGTTTTTGTTTGCTGGCTTGTTGGACTTTGTTATTTTATGAGTAAGTTTAGTTTTATGTAATTTAGACGTTGTTATGTGTTTTTTTGTCTTTATCAGTTTCGATTAAAAAAATTGTGGAAAAAAAGTTGAGAATGGCAGAATATGGGGTTTTCTTTAACCCTTGAAACGCATTCTCTCGACATAAATCTGTAGTTTGTTTATTTCATGTTGTTTGAAGTGTCTTGTATCTTGTTTTGTTCTTTCATAATAAAGGTAGATAGGCTGGAAACCTTAAGTCTGCGGGCTACTGGTCCTAAGGATTGTTGAAATATACAATCTTGACTCAGGTGTAACAACGCCATGTACCTCTCTTCTTGCATTTTGTGGGTCGATGATAAAATAATGATTGAATTAAGAATAACTCTTGGAAAATGATAAATGATGCATGGATCTGTGTGCTTGAAATATTTATTGGTTTTCGCTTTTGCTTTTGATTCCTTGCGCAACATTGAGCACTGAGCTATTATCACTGAGTTATTTGTTCACTTAGAGAAAGTTTATGTAATTTAAATGTTTCTTCAGATTTCAATGAATTCTAGAACTTGTTTGATTGTCACTCGAGGCGAAATCCTAGGCTGTGCAACATTGGGGAAATGATTTAGGCCATCTTTGGACCGTTTGAGCCTTAATAGCCAACCTTGACAGAAACTGATCCCTAGTTACCCCTTTGAGCCCCTGTAAACCTTTTTCTTTGTTAAACTCACTAAAAGATTTCTAACCTAAAATGATTTTGTTCCAAACAGTTAATCCCTTACCTATGAGCATGTAGATCATTCACCATTAAATTCTGAGCTATGTTCTGGTTTTGGGAAGTTAGATGAGGTTGGGATGTGTCATGAGCAATGCAAGTGAGTTCTATTATGTTTGTAAAAAAAAAAAAAAGAAAAAAAAAAGCCAATATGTACTTATCGTCCACGTACTTACACATTGAGGACAATGTGTTGTTTAAGTGTGGGGGAGGGGAAGTGTAATATAAAAAAAAAAGAAAAAAAAAGAAAAAAAATAGAACAAAAGAAGAAGAATAAGAGATCTATACCCTTAAGTGTTCTTAAAAAGAATGAAACAACAAAGTGTTGGGGTGTAGTTTTCTTTTGTTTTCTGCAAAAAAAAAAAAAAAAGATTGAGTGTTCTAAATAAGTTTGGGGGAGTAACCTGGTGAATTGAAATGAAGTTGTGTTATAGGGTTGAGCTCTACATAGTCTTGAATGATTTATGTGTTTGTGGGTGATTTGAGCCAAATTATTATCCTTTATCATACCTTCACCCAAGCCAAACGTTACAAGCTTAATAAAGTCCTACTTGATCCTTAGTTTTGTGCTTGTCTACATTAGTGAGAGTGACTTGAAAAGCAAGCCTATGGGTTGCATTTATACACACATCTTCAATATTAAATATGATTCATTTTTATGCATAAAACTCATCCGGGTTACAAGTGATTAGGTGAGAATGGCTCTACACACACACACTTGAGGAATTGAAGTGAAGCGAAACTAATGTTTGAGATAAAATTCTTGATCAAGTGCATTATTTTGAAGTTTTCCTTGGGTTATAATTAAGTACAATCTTTGAGGCCTATTTGCAAGATGAAGCGTTTGTGTGTTTTAATTTTTTGTTGATTCTGTTTCGGTTTAGTTTTATTTCATATTGTCGTAGTTGCTCGAGGACTAGCAAAGTCTAAGTGTGGGGGATTTGATAAGTGTCTATTTATATATCATTTTTCATATCAATTCGGTCAATGTTTCTTTGCTATATTCTTACGGTATTTTTATGTTTTGTGTGATTTTTGATGTTTGTAGGAGTTTTGGAGCAACTTGCCACAAAAATGGAGTAAAACCCTCATTTTCACCTCTGACTAGTCAAACCTCTTATCGGATTTAATTTTATTGATATTACAATGAACCCGATGGACATATCATATTACCGTTGAAAAGCTCTCGAAGTCTACTTTTTGGAGAAATTTACGGTTTATGATCCATTCAGTGTACCGAAAGTTGTAATCAAAACAGTGTGAGAAGTGTAGAAATGTAATTCCACACATCACTGTAGCATGTATAATACGGGGACACTGTAGCACGTTACTGTAGCAGAGTATTTTAAACACATTTTAGGGTTTTATTTTCATAACTTGAAGAGGGGAGAACGTGGTGGAGGCTGCAGCTCTGGAATTCTTTCATCTCTTGGAGTTCTTGAAGGAGAAAGGAAGCTTGGAAAGAGGAAGAACTACAATCCAAAGAGAATTACATCAAATTTGCTAAGTTTTTCCCTTCCCTTTCATTTTCTGGAATGTCTCCATGTTGTATTGTATTTACCACGTTCTTAAACATGTGTAACTGAATCTGAATTGGTTGAGGGTGATTTCAAAGCCCCTGATATGGTTTTTGTAAGTTGATTGTGTAAGGAATTGTTATCCAATTCTCTAATTGAAGTTGCTTGTATTCTCCCATATTTAATGCTTATGATTGCTTGCTGATTGTATTTGAGTGGCCAACTGAATATAATCTGGTTGTGATTTATTGCTAGACTAGAAATCTTGATCCGTAATTGTCTTGAATTTCTAATCATTAGTAGCAAAATTGTGATCAGAGATTACAATTGGAGAATATAACCTAAGTTAAATAATCCGAGCTTGTGTGTTTATTGCTTAGATCAACCTATCTTTCTTATCATAATGCATCCATTGAATTAAACTCAGAGAGCTTGTCTAGGTTGTTTAATGGATAGAGATTAAATAAAGAGCTTGTTTTATTTAACAACAAAGTAAGGAAAGATTGGGGTAATAGAGCTTGTTATTATCTACGGTTGATAACTTCAATGCTGTAATTAGATGACAATTCTACAATTAATTCGCAAATCCATATCTTGTGGTAGAGAAGGATCCCTTAACCAGCTTTCTCCATTGATTTTTCATTCAAATTTACTTTCTGTTTTGTTATTCTTTACTTGCATTCTTATTTCATTTAGTAAAGCATTCAACAAAAATCCCCCCCTGTTTAGTTTATTGTTGCTGGAAATAACAAATTCAATTAGAATCAATCCTCGTGGGAACGATATCTTACTTATCACTTTATTACTTGTGCGACTAGTATACTTGCTAGTTTCGAACGCATCAAGTAACTAAATCTGAATTGGTTGAGGGTGATTTCAAAGCCCTTGATATGGTTTTTGTGAATTGATTGTGCAAGGAATTGTTATCCAATTCTCTAATTGAAGTTGCTTGTATTTTCTCATGTTTAATGCTTATGATTGCTTGCTGGATTGTATTTGGGTGGCCAACTGAATATAATCTGGATATTGTCTATTGCTAGACTAGAAATCTTGATCCGTAATTGTCTTGAATTTCTAATCATTAGTAGCAAAATGTGATCAGAGATTGCAATTGGAGAATATAACCTAAGTTAAATAATCCGAGCTTGTGTGTTTATCGCTTAGATCAACCTGTCTTTCTTTTCGTAATGCATCCATTGAATTAAATTTAGAAAGCTTGTTTTAGGTTGTTTAATGGATAGAGATTAAATAAAGATCCTGTTTTATTTAACAACAAAGTAAGGAAAGATTGGGATAACAGAGCTTATTGTTATCTACGGTTGATAATTTCAATGGTGTAATCACTACAACAGGAAATACTATTTACAGCGGGCCAAAACCGCTGTAAAAACACATTTGCGGCGGTTCTCAACCGCCATAAAAACAACCGCAGTAAAAGATTTTACGACGGTTTTGGCCCGTCGTAAATAGTATTTTACAGCGGTTTAGTTGTTTGACGCAAAAATAAACGACGAAACAGGATTCGCAATTACCACACCATTTTATGGCGGTTTTATGTCCGCCGTAAAAAGTCAAATATTTGCGACGGACAAAAAACCGCCGTAAAAAGTCACAAAACCGCCGTAAAAAGTTTTTTTACAATTTTTGTACAACTATTGTTGGTTGATGAAAAACTGCCGTAAATAGTTAGAAAAATTTTTTTGCGTCGACCAAGAAACCGTCGTAAATAGTTAAGTTTCGCTGCTTGTGCAATTCTATATTTATTTACTGTTTACAAAATAATTAAACTATCTCGAAAAAATGTATTGGCAATTTTGTAATCATTCATTCAATGAATATAATAAAATCAAATCAAATACAAAAATATCTCATATAATGATTCAATCATAACCAACAAAATCGAATATAACGCAATCATCATCCACACTGTTCAATATGTTATTGTCAAACAGTTAAACAACATATCAGTTAGATAGTTTAACAACCTTCACATAGTTTAATCATCTGATAAGTAAATTTACACAAAACTTGGTAAACAAAATTATCCATGTTTTGTCTTAGCATCCCCATAAACTCCAAAATTATCCTCTTCAAAATCTCCATTGGACAACAACTCACCCTCTTCTTTTTCAATTTTGGAGGGCCTATAGATTCTTCATGATATTTATTGACCTTAGCACCATCTTTAAAAACTCCATTAGCTAATAGAGCCTGTTTTACAAGATCGCCACCCTGAGAAACCAATTACATATTAACATCAGAACACATAAGTAAAAAACCCATTGTTCTCTCAGCTGATGACTTCTACATCAAGTAGGATTTCATAGTTGTCAAAACTGTAAAATCATACCTCTGATGGCGGGACTTCATCAAAACTAGAGTCAAGTTTCTGGCCCTCACGAATATTATCACTAGGTCTCGAAGGTGTGGCAACACAACCTTTAAGTCAAAAATAATCTCAATATTGTAGTGCAATTAAAGTAGGTAAAAATAAGTAACTATACCATATAAAAACTGAAAGAAAATCATAAAAATATTTGAAATACTTCAGTGCCAATTCTGGCATGAATTTTTTCGCACCAATTGCATTTCCAACTAATCATTTTACATCACAAGCTATATTCTCTCTAGGCACAAAACTAAATTCTCAAGATGTTCTGCTTAGAGCATCGCCATCTTATGTTTTACCTCAATGCACCTTAAATTTAGAGCTGTAACGTAATAGAAGTCAAAGAGAGAATAAGAAAAGTCAAAGTCAATTAACGTAATAGTTGTCATGAAATTTATTGACCTTAGCACCATCCTTGAAAACTCCATTAGCTAATGAAGCAGGTTTTGCAAGATCACCAACCTGAGAAACCAATTACATATTTAACATCAGAACGCAAAAATAAATAACCTATTATCCTCTCAGCTGGTGACTTCTACATCAAGTAGGATTTCATAGTTGTCAAAACTATAAAATCATACCTCTGATGGAGGGACTTCATCAAAACTAGAGTCAAGTTTCATCAAAATCATAGGTGTCATGCTCTTGAATGTACAATAATCCACCCCTACAGTTGCTCTTGCATAACTGCCTCGAGCATTGGCATGCTAGCCTCTCTTTGCATTCATCCACGTCTACAATATGATCAATATAAAATGGCCTATCATTATTTACTCCTGCAATGAGATAATGCTATCTGACAGAAATGGAGAAACTGGTAGAATAATTGCAGTATCTTCACAATGATGGACTCCATCACCCTTAAATCCTTTTGGACACTTGCAACCTTGTAAATGATCCTCCTGAATGATCTGTCATAAAACCATTAATTTTTTTAATTAAAAAAAGTCAGCCAACAAATAGAAGTTACTTCCAGTGCAAGCAGAATAAGTTTTGCCATCTTAGGTTTTCTTCCAACACCCTCCATTATTAATTTCACAATGTAAAGCTCCTGAGGCTGTTTAAAGAAACAAGCAACATATTCATGTAAACCAATTCTTTTAATTTTGATAAGGATAAGGATACATTTTTTTTTTAATTTTGAGAAGGGAGGGAGACAAGTTCATTAAATGCTGGAATCTTGTCTATTACAAATAATATTTAACTTGATTTTTTTTTCATATCAAGCATGAAAAGGCAGAAAGACAATTAAAATTATAATTTGCCTTGAGAGAAGAGAAGTGGTTCACGTGGCTAGTGGAAGACTTATAATCATTTAGTATATATTTTATTTATTTGCTGGACTTTCACATGAATCACATCTAATCAATTCTTCACTATTCTTACGAATCAAATAATTCTAATTTCTAATTCAAGATCAAATCTTCAATCCTTTTTATGTTTTTCGAAAGAAATGCAGTATGAGTTAATAAAAAAATGGTATTTAAACTAAAATTCCATATTTACAATTAGCATCTTGCAACATTAACCTCTTTCTCTACCTTTATAATTTGTTTCCACTGCTGAAAATAATAATAAAGCCATTATAAATAATAATGACAACAACAATAATAATAATAACAATACATGTGCAATTATGTTTTTAAAATTCTACCGTGATTCAAATTCTAGTATATAAAGAATTGAAATGTGCTAACGTGGCTTAGATATCTTACGCAATAGGTGACGATATGGTAAAGCAGTTGTGTGCTTGTTAGAACCATAGTGAAGTGGCATCTGCCAACCTCTCCCGTAATCATCCCTGTTTCCAAACAATTGGTTGGCAAATTCTTGCAATGTGGAACCTCGCCACAGCGAAACTCCAGGCTCTCAATACTACAACATATTACATTAATTAGACTCATGTCAGCATCAATTATTTTTATCCAACTAAAGCATTTAGAGAATGCAGGACAGAACAGCTCCACATTAGTTATCCTAAGCTAGATGTAGATGTAAAGATTAGCCAAGAGAAAAAAAAAAACTTTTATCTGCTTATCAGTAAGATAGATGGCCAAGTCATAACTAAATTTGTATCCACACACGAAGGTCCTTATGGCACAATCAATATCAAATGGGGGTTACGAAACACATAAATTGTTACCATTCATGTACGGGTCACCTAGCTGAACAGCACAATAAAACCAATGATCAGAATAAAATACCTTTACCCACTCTAAAAAAAGGCCAATGATTCCCATATTTAAGAAAATCATCTTTGACCCCAACTTTGTCACTACCTTCTTCTGCAAGAAGGATTCATCATCCAAATAGGCATTGTACCGTTGAAAAACTGTACAGAGTGCATTGGATAACTCATCTGATTAGGGTTTTACATCCTACAGAGAATTCAAATCATAAAAAACACAAAAATTTGTGAAGAAGAAAAAGCAAGCGAGCCCACAATCCCATGGATAAATTATAATGCCTCACCAGTATAAACCCATCAATCAAACTATTATAACCGCTTAATCGGAGCACATAGCCATCCCTCTGAAACGATTTCAAAAGAGCAAAAGCTTCATCGAATCTACCTAACCTAAAAAACCCATTAAGCAAAGCATTACAAGCAACAAAATCAGGACTACACCCGCTTTCTTTCATCCTCTTAAAAAACCTATATGCGTCATCAGCCCTGTCGGCTTGACACAAACCCGAAACAAAATAGTATAAATAAATTTATTAGGGGAAATGCCTCTCTCCGTCATTTCATCAAACAGCTTAAGCGCCTCATGAGTTTTGCCACTCTTACATAACCCATCAATCAAAATACAATATGTTACACTACTACGCATGCAACTCAATTTCAACATCTGATTATAAACCGCCAAACCCAACAAAATCACTTTTTGACATGACGCAACATACAATATCCTATTATAAGCATGAATATCAGGTTGGCAATCAAAATCCTTGATCTTACCAAAAATCTCCAATGCTTTTTCATAATTCCCACATTTGCATACCTTGAAATGAGAACGTAAAACGCATTGGAGACAACAGAGAAGTCACCAGCCTTCAGCTCCTCAAGCGTTTGCTAATACAAATCAAACCCATTTGGCTTCAAAAGCATGTCAAGAATTAAATTATGAGAATCCCAACAGCGGAAACGCTCCTATTTACATGCCCAGATGAAAAAAAGAAAACCTAATTGAGGATTTCACATTTTTCGAATTACAGAATTAACAAGTTGGGAAGAGAGGAAGGGAACTAGTGGATCCAAGGCAAGTTCAATGGGATTGATAGTGTCAAGGATGGAGAGAACTTCATCGACAAAAGAGGATTGGAGAGTTAAATAAGTGGAAGAGGAAGATGTGTGCAAAGAGTGGAATGGTAGTGATAGTCTGAGGTAACACGAGACTGGGTAGAGAAGAAGAGATGGTAGTCTCACGACAGATTTGTGAAGGAGAAAGGGAGGAAGCTCATTTCAATTGAAACAAGTTGATGCAAAATTGAGGCGGTTAGGGTTAAATTGGTTTGGGGATTTTGGGCAATTTAGACTGCAGTTCTAAAACCGCCATATACACATTCGAAGTTCATCCATTTACGACGGTTTTTAAAAACTGCCTCAAATGAGCGCAGTATAAGCCTCCCTTTCTTGTAGTGAATTCGATGATAATTCTACAATTAATTCGCAAATCCATATCTTGTGGTGGAGAATGATCCCTTAACCAGATTTCTATCATTGATTAATTCCCATTTCAATTAAGTTTGCATTGTGTTATTCATTAATTTCTGTCGTATTCAGTTTTTCATCTGTTAATCAACCAACAAAACCCCCCATTTAGTTAATTGTTGCTGGAAACAACAAATTCAATTAGAATCAATCCTCGTGGGAACGATATCTACTTATCACTTTAACTTGTGCGACTAGTATACTTGCTAGTTTCGAACGCATCGAGTTTTTGGCGCCGTTGCCGGGGATTGATTTTCTAATCGATTTGTTGTTTTGTTTTTATTGTTAATTCATTTATTTTTGTTTGTTTTTCTTTTTGATTGTTTGTGTTTAGGCGACATGGCAGTAAACTTCCAACAATCAGTTAGCCGATTTGTGAAGCAACAATTACATTGGAGTGTAAATGAGGGTAAGCACTCAGAACATTGAACAACAACTTTCTGAGTAACTCTCTGGAAACATGGCTGCAGGAGATATGCAGAACTCTTATGCATGTGGGATATATTCTACCATGGAGCATCCAATCAACATATATCCAACTTTACAAGAAGAATATATGGAACGAGCCAATGCCATGGGTGGATTTCCAGGACAACCAAGGCAATGGTATGATCCCTTCTCTAATACTTACAATGTCGGATGGGGAGATCACCCTAATTTTAATTACTGGAATCATCAACCAATTATCCCAAATGCCATACCAAATCGGCCACAAGGTTTTAATCAACTTAGAGTGCAGCAACCATTTCAAATGCAACCACCACCAATGCCACAACCAGCACCACAACCAGCCCCAGAAAACTCAGGTATGTCACTCCAGGATATTGTTAATGCACTTGCCACTAACACAATGCAATTCCAGCAAGAAATTGGGGTAAGTGTCCAAAACCTGGCAAATCAAATGGGACAATTGGCTACTAGCATGAGCAAATTCGAGGGCCAAGACTCAGAAAAATTATCTTCTCAAACGGTGATCAATCCAAGAGAGACTGCTTGTGTGATAACTTTGCAAAATGGAGAGCAATTAGATGTCCTACCAAAGAAATCACAAACTGATGAAGAAGATGACACACTGCCACCATGAACACGACATCAGCCTCTAAGTTAAGTCTAAAAAATGCTATCCATCTTATGTACTCTTAACCTTTCCTAGACAGATGGCAAATCGAAGGAGGAACAAGAACAAGAAATCCTGGAAACTTCTCACAAAATCGAGGTAAATATACCACTTATGGATGCTATCGAGCAAGTACCTTGTTGTACAAAATTTCTCAAGGAGTTATGCACCAACAAGAGAAAGTTGAAGGGAATTGAGAAAGTAAGCGTGGGGGAAAATGTTTCAGCTGTACTACAAAGAAAAATTCCTTCGAAATGCAAAGATCCAGGTACGTTCACCATTCCATGCACCATTGGTAATACCAAGTTTGAAAGAGCTATGTTAGATTTAGGAGCATCTATTAATGTCATGCCATATTTTATTTATGCTTCTTTAAATCTTGGACCTTTTGCAAAAACTGGTATTACCATTTAGTTTGCTAATCATTTTAATGCATATCCCAAAAGAGTTGTGGAAGATGTGCTTGTGCAGGTGAATCAATTGGTTTTCCAAGCATACTTCCATGTCCTTAAAATAGAGGATGAGACATCTCCTAATCCAACACCGATTCTTTTAGGGAGACCATTCTCGAAAACTGCTAGAACAAAGATTGATGTTCATGATGGCACTCTCACTATAGAGTTTGACAGCAAGGTTATCCGTTTCAATATTTTTGAGGCAATGAGGTACCTTAGTGACTTACATTTTGTTTTTGTAGTTGACGTTATTGATTCTTTGCCACAACAATATTTTGAGTTAACTCGCAAGAATGGATTGGATGTAGCTATTAGTGAGCACATAGGGACAGAAAATTCTAAGGAATCAAGAATTTTTATACAAGTGTCCAAACAAATGGAGGAAGCTGTGGCAAGCTTAGATGAGATCATAGCTATAACCACAAACAGGTATGATTTTTGTACATTGAATTGCCTTTATCTAATGAGAAACTTCTTCCTTCTGTGATGAAAGCCCATACCTTGGAGCTTAAGCTACTTCCAGATTATTTGAGGCATGTGTTTTTGGGTGACAAAGATCCTTTGCTAGTTACAATAGAAATGGGCCTTGCACCACCACAAGAAGAGAAACGCGTCCGAGTACTTAGAGTTCACAAAATAGCTATTAAGTGGAAGATTGCTAACATCCAAGGCCCAGCCATATGCTTGCACCATTTCTTGTTGGAAGAAGGATCCAAGCCCACTAGAGAAGCACAGCGGAGATTGGATCCTCCCATGATTGAACCAACGTCAGGCTGAGGACGTTAAACAAGGCTATTGGAAGGCCAACACAATGTTTTTTTTTTGCCCCCCCCCCCCCCCCCCCCCCCACCCTTTTCCCCTGCCAATAATAAGAAGACAGCCCATTTAAAATATCGGTAATATGATGTTTGGTTGTCTCGAGGAAATTTCTTTTGTAGGCCATCAAATTGATCAGGTTTTATCTCTTTTTGACATCTGTCTTATTTGTTTTTATATTTCTTTTACTTGTTTTTGACTTTTGTTTGCTATTGTGTTGTTATCTCTTTTATGTGTCTTTAGTTTCGTTTTTGCTCTTTTCTTTTCCTTTCTTTTGTTTAATTTGATTACTCTGTGCTTTGAGCTCATTTGTGCAGCAGCTTGTGGAAACATCCAAACGGAAGTTGAAGTCATTCGCCAAAGGTTTGAAACGTGCATATCTTGGAGAAAAAAAACTCAATCGCCTTTACGGTAATATCTCTCTTTTCCTCTGCAATGGATTGGCTGATATATTCTATCGAACCTTTCGTAAAAATATTCCCTTCACTCTCAAAATTGCTGGTTAAAATCTATAAAGTCAACGGGGGGCATGACTAGACTATTGCAGTTGATGCTCCTAATGTGCCTGCTGATATCCGATGGCTTATCGAAGCCAAGGTGAGAATGTCCGGTGAGCCGGACATTAATCTCGCAAAAACATGCCTGGTCTAGGAAAGAGCTACTACGCCAAGAGGCGAAGAGCGAAAAGGTTACAAGTATGTTATAAATGTGCTAGATGGATTTGTAACCAGACTTGTCGTCATTAGGTTTTGTGTCTAGGAATAGAGAAGATAAACTTTCATTTATTAAGAATGGTTTGAGTAATGAGTCGCTGGATAATGTTTGTTAACTGTGGAGTCAAATTGTTGCGGACTTGCACTCAGCAGATGTCTTAATCTATGGACACAATTGGTGATGATTGCAAATATTATAGTCTAGGAAATTTGACTAAAAAAGACCCTATTTGCCAGTTTATAAGAAAACTGGATGGGACACAAATTCCCGACTCATAGAAGGCGTTTCAGCCGTTACTGGACGTAAAACCAGAGGAAGATGTGAGCTACAATCATAACTACTTGTAGATTTGAATGTGTTATTATTGTTGAAATTTATTTTTCTTGTTTTATTTGATTTGATTATTAGTGTTGTCTTTGTGTTGTTGTTGTTGTTTGTTGATTTTGTTTGTTTTAATTTTAAGTTTTCATTTTTGACAAACCATATGACTACCCATGACATAAGCACACGAGGGAGAAGTGTGAGGTGTCAACCTCCTTGCCGAAAAGTATATCAGCACTTTTCATGGCTTCACGGGAGGGACAAGTGTTGTGGCGGTTTGTCAAACCCCGCCGAAAGTGTATGTCCATTTTCCATGCTTCACGTGGGAGACAAGTGTGTAGGTTTTGTCAAACCCCGCCGAAAGCATATCTCATTTTTTTCAAATCTTGGGGCGATAAAGCTGCATCGAGCAACCCCCACCGAAATTATGTCCCCATGTGTCAAATTTGAGAGTTTTACGAGTGTATATATCCATTCTCCATATTTTCAAATGTCATTATTATAACCTGTCTTACACTTGAAAAGCATATTACCTAACGTGCATCATTGTCTTACACAAGGTTAGAGCACTTGTAGAAATGGAGAAAACACCAATTCGGCGACTCCAAAATATATGCGTATTTTGTGGATCCCAATTTGGTAAAGATGGAGAGTTTACAACAGCAGCTCTTGATCTTGGTAGGACATTAGCTGCGAGGGGTATTCATTTGATTTATGGAGGGGGTAGTCTTGGGTTAATGGGGTGTGTGTCGATAGCTGCATCCCTAGGAGGGAGCAAAGTTCTCGGCATTATCCCTAAACCATTAGCTGTACGAGATATCGTAGGCAACACAATCGGGGAAGAGTTACATGTCTCTAGCATGCATGAGCGTATTGCACATATGGTCATTAAATCTGATGCATTTATAGCTTTGCCCGGTGGTTATGGTACATTAGAGGAGATATTCAAATCACCTCTTGGGCACAGCTAAACATCCATCGGAAACCCATTGGTTTGTTAAATGTCAATAATTTTTTTGATGGTTTGTTGTCCTTTCTTGATCAAGCTGTAGAAAAAAACTTCATCTCACCTTCGGCGAGGCAAATCCTGGTTACAGCTTCAATTGCAGGGGAGTTAATTGATAAACTCCAAGAATTCGTCTATTCGCCTGATCCAACAACGGCTCGGATGGATTGTTTGGAGAAGGCAATAAAAGGCGTAGACTGGATTTAACGCTCCATCTGTAATCTCTATCTATGGGTTTGCTTCGTTTTTGTTTACTTTCTTTTTAGTGTGTTTATTTGAGATTTTTCATGTCATTTCTTTTGAGTTTTTTTCCGGTTATTTCTTTCGCCCCAGGTAATATTTTCTAATCATGGCTTTTAGAGTGGTGGCTTAAAAAGTTTAATTCCTCTTGAAACGCATTCTAGATCTCTTCAATCCATAATGGCTGAATAAGGAGGCTAACTTCTAAACTTTTTAGACCCATTCTAACTGACTTGTTTGTGTTTGCTGATTTGTTGGACTTTATTATTTTCTGAGTAAGTTTAGTTTTATGTAATTTCGAGTTGTTGTGTGTTTTTGTCTTTATTAGTTTCGATTCGAAAAAAAAACATTGTGAAAAAACCTGAGAATGGCAGAATATGGGGTTTCCTTAACTCTTGAAACGCATTCTCTCTAAATAAATCTGTAGTTTGTTTATTTTAGGTTGTTTGAAGTGTCTTGTTTCTTGTTTTGTTCTTCATAATAAAGGTATATAGGCTGGAAACCTTAAGTCTGCCGGCTACTGGTCCTAAGGATTGTTGAAATATACAATCTTGACTCAGGTGTAACAACGCCACGTACCTCTTTTCTTGCATTTTGTGGGTCGATGATAAGATAACGATTGAATTAAGAATAACTCTTGGAAAATGATAAATGATGCATGGATCTGTGTGCTTGAAATGTTTATTGGTTTTCGCTTTGCTTTTGATTCCTTGCGCAACATTGAGCACTGAGCTATTATCACTGAGTTATTTGTTCACTTAGAGAAAGTTTATGTAATTTAAATGTTTCTTCAGATTTCAATGAATTCTAGAACTTGTTTGATGGTCACTCAAGGCGAAATCCTAGGCTGTGCAACATTGGGGAAATGATTTAGGCCATCTTTGGACCGTTTGAGCCTTAATAGCCAACCTTGACTGAAATTGATCCATAGTTACCCCTTTGAGCCTCTGTAAGCCTTTTTCTTTGTTAACTCACTAAAAGATTTCCTAACCTCAAATGAATTTGTTCCAAACAGTTTATCCCTTACCTATGAGCATGTAGATCATTCACAATTCAATTCTGAGCTATGTTCTGGTTTTTTTTTTTTTTTTTTTTTCTTTTTTTTTTTTTCGGGAAGTTTAGAGGAGGTTGGATGTTGTCATGAGCAATGACAAAGTGAGTTATATGTGTTTGTAAAAAAAAAAAAAATAAAAAAGCCAATCTCTACTTATTGTCCACATACTTACACATTGGAGACAATGTGTTGTTTAAGTGTGGGGGAGGGGAAGTGTAATAAAAAAAAGTAAAAAAAGAAAAAAAAAGAACAAAAGAAGAAGAATAAGAGATCTATACCCTTAAGTGTTCTAAAAAGAATGAAACAACAAAAGGGGGGGGTGTAGTTTCTTTTAATTTTCTGCAAAAAAAAAAAAAAAAAAGAATTGAGTGTTCTAAATAAGTTTGGGGGAGTAACCTGGTGAATTGAAATGAAGTTTTGTTATAGGCTTGAGTTCTACATAGTCTTGATGATTTATGTGTTTGTGGGTGATTTGAGCCAAATTATTATCCTTTATCATACCTTCACCCAAGCCAAACGTTACAAACTTAATAAAGTCCTACTTGATCCTTGGTGTTGTGCATGTCTACATTAGTGGAGAGTGACTTGAAAAGCAGGCCTATGGAGTATATTTATACACACATCTTCAATATTAAATATGATTCATTTTTATGCATAAACTATTGGGTTACAAATATTAGGGAGAATGCTCTTACACACACACACTGGAGGAATTGAAGTAGAGCGAAACTAATCTGTGTACATGAGATTTTGATCAAGTGCATTATTTGAAGTTTCTTGGGTTATAATACATACAATCTTTGAGCGTATTTTGCAAGCTAAAACATGTGTTGTTAATTTTTTCTTTGAATATGTTCGATTTAGTTTGTTTCAATCGTCGTAGTGCTCGAGGACTAGCCCAAGTTTAAGCGTGACGAATTGATAGTGTCTATTTATGTATCATTTTCAATTAATTCATCTATGTTTCATTGCTATAATCCTTGGTATTATTATGTTTTTGTGTGATTTTGATGTTTGTAGGAGTTTTGGAGGAACTTGCACCAAAGTGAAGTAAAACCCTTCATTTTCACCTCTGCTAGTCAACCATCTTCTTGGATTTAATTGTATAGATATACAATGAACCGAATAACATGTTATATACCGTTGGAAAGCTCTGGAAGTCTATTTTCTAGAGAAATTTACGGTTCAAAAATCCATTCAGTGTACCGAAAGTTATAATCAAAACAGTGTGAGAAGTGTAGAAATGTAATTCCACAAATCACTGTAGCATGTATAATACGGGACACTGTAGCCGGTTACTGTAGCAAAGTATATAAACACATTGTAGGGTTTTATTTGAAGAACTTGAAGAGGGGAGAACGTGGAGGAGGCTGCATCTTTGGATTTCTCTCATCTCTTGGAGTTCTTGAAGGAGATTGAAGGCTTGGAAAGAGGGAGAACTACAAATCCTAATAGATTTCATCAAATTTGCTAAGTTTCCCTTTCCCTCTCATTTTCTGGAATGTCTCCATATTGTATTGTATTTGTATTCTGTCTGAATATGTGTAACTAAATCTGAATTGGTTGAGGGTGATTTCAAAGGCCTTGATATGGTTTTTATGAATTGATTGTGCAAGGAATTGTTATCCAATTCTCTAATTGAAGTTGCTTGTATTTTCCCATTTTTAATGCTTATGATTGCTTGCTGGATTGTATTTGGGTGGCCAACTGAATATAATCTGGATATTGTCTATTGCTAGACTAGAAATCTTGATCGGTAATTGTCTTGAATTTCTAATCATTAGTAGCAAAATTGTGATCAGAGATTGCAATTGGAGAATATAACCTAAGTTAAATAATCAGAGCTTGTGTATTTATCGCTTAGATTAACCTGTCTTTCTTTTCGTAATGCATCCATTGAATTAAATTTAGAGAGCTTGTTCTAGGTTGTTTGATGGATAGAGATTAAAATAAAGAGCCTGTTTTATTTAACAACAAAGTAAGGAAAGATTGGGATAACAGAGCTTATTGTTATCTACGGTTGATAATTTTAATGGTGTAATTGGATGATAATTCTACAATTAATTCGCAAATCCATATCTTGTGGTGGAGAATGATCCCTTGACCAGATTTGTATCATTGATTAATTCCCATTTCAATTAAGTTTGCATTGTGTTATTCATTAATTACCGTCGTATTCAGTTTTTCATCTTGTTAATCAAACAACAAAACCCCCCATTAGAATCAATCCTCGTGGGAACGATATCTACTTATCACTTTATTACTTGTGCGACTAGTAGACTTACTAGTTTCGAATGCATCACTAACCCACCACCACCACCTCAACCGGTATTAGAGATAGGTGTCGACAATCGAATGAAGAATGCACTTCGAGAGGTTCAACGTCACAATCCACCTATTTTTAACGGGGAGCCCGATCCGAATGTTGCAGAAGATTAACTTATACGAGTTGAGCATCTCTTTAATCTTTTGCAAGTTGAAGAAGATTTACGGGTTAGAGTGGCAACTCATCTGTTGATAGGAGAGGTATTATAGTGGTGGACATCTGTTGAGCGTATTAGAGAAGGAAACATGCTTACATGGAGAGACTTCTCTACTGCTTTTTTGGACAAATATTTTCCTACAGTTTTTCGTGATCAGAAGGAAAATGAGTTTATATACTTGACACAGGGGAATATGACAGTGCAACAATACGAGGCACGATTTACTACCTTATCCCGTTTTGTACCTGGTTTGGTGTCAGATGAGGCTAGCAAGGCTCAGAGATTTCAAAAGGGACTAAGAGATGACATCAGACTCTTAGTTGCAGTCTGTAGATTGATGACATATACTGATGTGGTAGAGATGGCCTTAGTTGCAAAACAGGAGATTTCTCAGAGTCACAAAGTGGGGGGTATTGGCATACCATTTAGAGGAATGAGACAGCATGATCATTCCATTAAGAGACAGAGAACTCACTCCAATAGGCCTTCCTCTAATTTTTAGTCTTAGCAACTGCAATCTCAAGGCTCCATGTCAAGTGGATCTTTGCAAAGTCAGAAAGTTTGTTGTGGGTGTGGGAAACCAGGTCATTTGCGACATCAGTGTCCCAGATGTTATAGATGCGAACAATACGGTCACATGAAACGAGATTGTCTAGCAGGGATGAGAGGTCCTCAAAGTGAAACTAGTCAGACCTAACCGACTCCTCGACAAGGGTCAGGGTCACAGTCTAGACCACCATTTTAGGGACGTCATAGTCAGTCACATCAGACTTCTTAGAGGTCTCAGGCAGCTTCTTCTCAACCTGTTAGGCCTCAAAGATCATCTCAGAGCACTAGACATCAGGGACAGATGACTCAAGGACGAGTTTTTGCTCTCACTTAGTCGATAGAGCCTGCAGACAACGTGGTTGTGAGAGGTACATTATTGGTTTTTAACGTATGGGCCCATGTTTTATTTGATTCTGAAGCTACTCATTCTTTTATATCTACCCATTTTGCATCTGCATTGGGATTAGAGTCTGATTTGTTGGACTCTGTATTACACATGGAGGTAGTACTCTAGAGGTTGGGAGGACATGTCATTCCTGTATGCTAGAGATCAATGGGCATAGGTTATCATTTGATTTGATACTTATGGATTTCACTAAGTATGATGTGATATTAGGAATAAATTGGTTGTCAACTTACCGAGTTATATTAGACTATCACAAGAAGAAAGTGATGATTCACACGCCGGAGGGGATTGTTTTTAGTTTTTATGGGGACAAATATGCATTATCGCATTACCATTTGCTTGGGTCGCAAAACAAGAAAGGGGTCAGGAACATGATGGCAAGTATATTAGTAGAAGAGACTAATAAAGGGGTTTCTGAACTTCCTCGTGTGGTGAGTGATTTTCCTAATGTTTTTCCTGAAGAATTGCCCGGGTTACCTCCAACTAGAGAAGTGGAGTTTGCTATCGAGGTGTATCCAGGTGTGGCACCCATATCAGTTGCTCCTTACCGAATGACTCCAACAAAGTTGAGGGAGCTTAAGCTACAAATAGAAGAATTATTAGAGAAAGGATTCATCCGACCTAGTACTTCTCCTTGGGGGGCACCAGCATTGTTTGTGAAGAAGAAAGATGGCTCATTGTGCTTATGTATAGATTACAGGCAGTTAAATCGGGTTACAATGAAAAACAAATATCCTTTACCTAAGATCGATGACTTGTTCAACCAGTTAAGAGGATCTTGTTGTTTTTCCAAGATAGATCTTCGTTCGGGTTATCACCAATTGAGAATAAAGGAAGGAGACATACCAAAGACCGCTTTTCGTACCCGTTATGGGCACTATAAGTTTTTGGTCATGCCATTTGGATTAATAAATGCTCCTACTACCTTTATGGATTTGATGAACCGGATTTTTAGACCTCATCTAGACCAATTTGTGATTGTGTTTGTGGATGATATCCTTATTTATTCTTCATCTGGAGTTGAACATGAGCAACATCTATGGATAGCACTTTAAACACTGAGAGTGCATCATCTTTATGCCAAATTGAGTAAATGTGAATTTTGGCTAGCAAAAGTATAATTTTTAGGCCATGTGGTGTCAAGACAAGGAATCTCAGTGGATCCATTAAAAGTAGAAGCAGTTATGAAATGGGAACGACCAAAGAATGTGTTTGAAGTACGCAGCTTTTTGGGTCTAGCAGGGTACTATCGGCATTTTGTTGAGAACTTTTCTCGTTTGGCTGCACCAATGACTAAGTTAACAAGGAAGGGAGTCAGATTTGAATGGAATGATGCATGTGAGCAAGCATTCCAAGAATTGAAGAAAAGCTGGACTTCAACACCTATCCTTGTGATACCACAACGTGGAGTTGATTATGCGGTATTCACTAATGCCCCATTGGATGGATTAGGGTGTGTGTTAATGCAACAAGGTAGGGTTGTAGCTTATGCTTCCTGTCAGTTGAAACCTCACGAGCAGAATTATCCCACCCATGACTTAGAACTGGCTGAGATAGTATATGTTTTGAAAATTTGGTTACATTATCTGTATGGCAAAAGGTTTGAAGTCTTTTGTGATCATAAAAGTTTGAAATACAATTTTACCCAAAAAGACTTGAATTTGAGACAACGAAGATGGATGGAGTATTGGGAAGACTATGATTTCTCTATCCAATATCATCCAGGCAAGGCAAATGTGGTGGTTGATGCATTAAGTACAAAGTCGAGGGCTATGGTTAATGCAATGATAGGAGAGTGAAGCATGTTGCAGTCTATTTGACACATCCGAAAAAGGATTGTCTCCCAAGTATAGGAGTGTCGAAGTAATAATCCCGGTGAGACCGAGGTCGATCCACGAGGAAGGGGATTTTAGCGTTACAAATTATAAGATAAGCAAATATGATATGAATAATTCAAAGAAATGACAAGATAATATCAATAAATATGTAAGATGGTAGGTGGTATTACCGACCATTCAAATATAAAACAAAAAGCAAGAGAAGGTAAAACCATCCATGGGAATAGGTGGTATAATCAACCATAGTAAATTAAAGAACAATTTTATAAGGTGGTAGAACCTACCATAGTAAATAAAATAAAAAGTTCATAAACAATAGAATAATTAAAATACAAGAGGAATTAACACAATAACAATGAAGGCTAAGGTTAGGGGATCCGCCCTTGATATTTCAAATAATGATAATTAACCCATTTTAGTTATATGAATTATATTTGTTTCATTACCAATATTTATACCACTTCTTGTAAATGGGTTCAAGCATCCAATGTGCCAATCATCATATGTCTACAACAAATCAAGGTTCCTGACTAGATTCGTGTCAGTAAGGAAGAACCATACATCATCTAGAAAGGAACCAAGCATTTGATGTGCCAAGGATTGTCGACAATGGATCAAGACTCCACTTTACGAGTGGTGTCCAGATTGATTAAGAAAGTAAATGTAACTCATATAAAATAAACAACATAAGATTAAGATTATTAGGCACATATTAAGGGTTAGAGAATCATTATTCTCATATCAAGGGTTTCACCCTTTCACCTTAGCAAAAGAGAAATTAGAAGAACATTATAATAGAAAGAAAATAAAATGTAAGAAAAAGGAAATTCATTAATAACATAAACACACAAAACACAATACAAGATCCTAGCCAAAGCCAAAATGTTCCAGCCAAGGCCAAGATGCCCTAATGGGTCACAAGGCACCTCTATTATAGATACATCCAGGGGCAAACTTGTCAAATTACAAGGGCATAATTGTCAAATATTAGTTGTAAATATCTTTGACAATTGGGATCATTAGGCACCGACTTTGACCATCAATTTTGACATCAAAATGTTGTGAATTTTAATCACATGTCTGTATAAAATTGTAGATATTTCTCTCATCTTTCTAGAACATATTTATTTGCACAATTTGGATACGTATTTTGAGAGATACGGTCCAAATACTGAGGCCTGGTTAGACTGGGCTGAGACTGTAGATGGGTTCACTTCAAGCCCAATTTTGGTCCACTTAGAGCCTGAATTTGATTATGCTTGTGAAATACAATCTTGTAGACAATTGAATCAGCTTTCCAAAACATTAATAATTGCACCATTATGATCTATAAATAGAGAGGTATGCCTATTTTACCGAACCTGTAACAAAACCAAAATTAAGAGGAATTAATTCCAAAGATGCAAATGCTACAAATATGCTTAAGTTGAGGAATTTAATGACATTATTAATACAATATGATGAATTAAACTCTTATTAAACATGCATATTTAAGTGTTCATCACACCCCCCAACTAGCTTATTGCTAGTCCATGGCAATTAAAGCGTTATTATTTAGAAGTGATTTATAGAATTTTACATCCAAGGTGGTCATTTATTGCACTCTCCTTGATTTTATCCAAATAAACAAACTCTCAACTGATTTTTTTTTTAAATGACTCATGTACCCGTCAGTCAAGATATCTACAAACCTTCTTTTGTGCTCAGTTGACACATGACTATGGGGCTTATTAGAAATAAGCCATATCGGTTCTAGTGTTTGTTAAGGCTAACAACCTTAGGTAGGGGGTATTCATTCATTTTATACATTTTTTCTTTTTTTTTCTCTTTTTTTTTTGAAAGAATGCATCTTTAACCCATGTAGCGAGCCTTAGGCTAATGACTCCCAAACCAGTTGGCCTTAGGGCATTAGGTGTTAAGACACCCGTACGAGCTTAACGACTCGGGTTGCCGATGCTTTATTTTTGCTTAGAAACTTATGGATAGTGCAATGTTCAATCCCATTAAGCTTTCTCATTAATCCATGTAACGAACATTGGGCCAATAGCTCCCAAACCAGTTGGTCTTAGGGTATTAGGTGTTAAGGCACCCCTCGGGCTTAATTGCTCGAAATAAGGAGGCTACGAGACCAAACTTTATCCACAATTGCTATTTTTTTCTTCTTTTTCTTCTTTTTTTTGATTTTTTTTTTTTTTGATTTTTTTTTAACTTTCCCCTTCCTTTGTGTTGTTATCCTAAACAAAACAAAAGAACTCAAATATTTCAACATTTCATTTTGCCACCCACAATCATGCATCAAGGTATGTGTGTGTATGTGAAGAAAGGTTCATGAATACTTGCTTAATGAGTACATAAGCACACAATTGTTCTTTTTTTTTTTTCAAATGATAAGGTTGTGAGAGTTCATAGATTTGAATAATTCAAAGTGAAATGAATAAGACCTCCTTTTTATAAAATTCAAAAATCAATTCTAAATAATATCAAGTTAGCTAAAATGAGTTCATAAGATCAAAATAAAATGAAAAATTGGGTTAGAAAAATGGGTTTTCAAATAAGTTCAACTGGCCCTCCAGTTTTCTCCCATTCCTGACCACAGAATGCGTCTCAAGAGGATTTTTTGAACTCCTTACAAAACCCGCACTCTGAAATCCTAATTACTAACTCGCTTTTTTTTTTTTTTTGCAAGAAAAAGGAAATTCAAGACACACTTATGTCTACTATCCTTCCCCCCCAACAAAATGAAACATTGTCCTCAATGTTTAAATGTAGAGAGATAAAGTATAGGAGACATTACCTGAGGCTTCTGTTATTCAAGAGTGATGACCTGAAGACTCATAAAATAACATGCTAAAAATAAAATAAAATAAAATAAAGGATAAGAAAAAAATTACAAACGAAGATTCAAATCCAATTTGCACTTTTTGTTTTGCCCTCCTGTCCAATTAATTTGAGTACTAGCTGGGTCAGGTTCACACTCAACTTCTTGTAATTTGTCAAGTAACTCACCAGTAGAAGTGGTAGAAACAAGTATCTTTCTCGCTGAATGAGGGATAAAATTTTGTTCCACAGCTGCATCAATAAAACTTATCAAAGGATCAAAGAAATTTTTGACATTCAACAAACCTATGGGTTTTTGATGGAGATTTAGTTGGGCCCAAGAGGCAATTTGAAAATTTCTTCCAAGAGTGCCAAAGCCCCTGGTAAAGGCAAAAAAGGCATCTGAATTGATGAGCCTATGTGCCATGCCGTTCATGCATATATAGGAACCTGTAACTCCTTCCCAACCGGTTTTTCCCAACAATCTTTCTACGCCAAAGCCTTTTAGGATAACTCCTACAACTAACTTGAGTAACATTCCTACATGTGGCTGCTTGACACACAACCCATTAACCCGAGGCTACCTCCCCCATAAACCACATGAATCTTTCTTTCAGCCAGTAGCCTACCAAGATAATTCGCTACTTCTACGAACTCTTCACTTTACCTGGTCGAGATCCACAGAATACACATATCCTTTGGATTCGATGTTTTGAAGTTCCCTCCATGTCTATGCAACTCTCTAACTATTTGTGAAGAAGAGAACGAGAGATGTGGTATTTATGGAGTGCAAAAAGGTATGCTCATGATGATATCTATCTAGGTAGCTCGGTTTTTTGTTGAAAAAGTTGACAATAATGCATAAAAATTCAAAAGATGATGAAATAAGACACCATAAGTTAAACAAAAGATACAAATTCAAAAATGAAAGCAATGAGGTATTAAAATTCAAAAATTATGGCACGCATGCATATGTACAGGTAGTTGTGACTGTGGCTCACATCTTCCTCTGGTTTTACGTCCAGAAACGGCTTAAACACCTTCTATGATTTGGGGATATGCTTCCCAATCCAGTTTTTTCTTCATAACTGGCAAATAGGGTCTTTTTGAGTCAGTTCCCAAGACTATAGCGGTTCCCCTCATCTCGGAATGTTCCCACAAATTAAAAATTTCAACGCTGCAATTCCACAGTAATGCGGTCCTCAAGAGTCGTTCGGATATCATCCAAAGACTCCTTACTCAGTCCATTCTTTATGAACTGTAGTTTATACTCTCGATTGTTAGACAAATATCCCAAGGAGCGGCAACGCTGGTTACAAGTCCATCTTGCACATCTGGGACAAACTTGCAACCTTTTCGCTCTTCGCTTTTTGGCATAAGAGCTTTTTCCCAAACCTGGCATATGGGAAACAAGATTATCTAAAAACTCACAAGAGAATCGAACCTTGGCTTCAATTAACCATCTTAAATCAGCAAGAATACCCTTATGCATCAACAACTTTAGTCTTTCTGCACGAGCTTTATAAATTTTAAGCAAATCATTTTGAGGAAGAGAGGGAAAATGTTTGTGCAATTTTGAGAGAATGGTATCCATGTGAAGAAAATGAGAGAGAAGAAAAGAAAATGGATCAAGGTGAGTAACAGTTTTTAGGGAACTAAAAAAAATCGACTTTAAAAGTCACGAAGTACCGTATCCGCCACTTGACCGAAAAACAAAATGCAAACACACAAATAAAATAAAAGCACATAAAATAAAATGAGAACAAACTAGAAATGATAGCAAAAATCAAGAATAAAAATAAAAATATGGCACCGATGGATGAAATTTGAACAATCGTAAAAAAAAAAGCCAAAAGAGGAATCTCTTCAAAAGTAATTTACCACGGTCAAAAATATGCCATTGAGGTGGTACCTTTCTTTTTCCTTTATTTGTAAGAATGGAAGAAATTACCGCTAGTTGAATTTGTTTGTCCTTGAGGCATGCATTCTTGAGTGTGGATGTTTCTTCCTGCCTTTGTTCAAAACATGGCTCCCAACTCTTAATCTCTTTAACCTGTACAAAATCAAGCAATGAAAATTCTTTAGAAGCAATGGGCACTAGTTGCATATTTACTTCAAATGAACTAGTTAATCCAATTTCTAAAGGACTTGAAAAATTCTCATTTTGGATATAGTCTTCCATGTTAATCTTATTAGCTTCCTCACATTCATCATGCTTGAAAAATTCATTATTGTCAAAATTTTGGTTGTGTTCCTTTGCATGATGGCATGAGGGCATAAATGAGGATTCAATCTCTTCCTTGTTAGGTGTAGGTTTATTAACCTCTTCCTTACCCTTTAAGATTGATTCATCATCTTTCTCATAGGGGTTAAAAATATGTTCTTTATTAATCTTACCTTCGTGAAGAGTACTTACCGAATCTTCATCTAGATGTCGGCCACTTGGATTACTCACATATGGATTGATGTAGTTTGGCTCTAGTTGAGATGGAAACTCACCTTTTTCATGAGTATTGAGTGCAAATTCAAGTATTTCAAGAGCATCATTCAAGTTTACCATAGTTTGAGCAACTTGACTATTAAAAGCCTCTTGCTTTGCAATGAATGAATCCAATGTTTTTTCAAGATCCTTATAAGATGGATGATCATGAGATTTTTGAAAAATTTGATATGATTGAAAGGGAGGTTGGTAAGATTGTGCA